>JAWPHD010011960.1:0-79432 GCA_037043455.1 Cyrtodaria siliqua
TAGGAAGAATGATACCACATTGAGAGTCATCCTACGAGCAGCATTTCCAAACAAATATCTAAATGCGCTCAACATTGATGATAAGCATCTTTCCGTGCCAACCAAATTATAACCAATTTCCCTTGGTCGATATTTACGCATTTGTGGAATAGTTCGATATATATTGAAGTGATTGTCAATCACTACTTTTAGCTGTTGTATTTGTTGGTTGCTTCCAAGGGATCCCCTCCCTAGCGCTTTTTAACATTCACCCTAGCGTTTTTTTAGTGTTGTGTGGCTTTTATGTCGACTACAGCTTAAACTTGTGCGAGGGGACGTAAAAGGTGTTGCATCTTATATTACCTTTCAGGAACAGACTCAATACAACCGAGTCTGCTACATTTCTCTCTTGTTTGTGTTTGTTGCTTACAAAAGATCCCATTTTCATTATGTATTTACAATGATGTGTGGTGGCTGCAATAAGTTGCCCCCACTACAAAACAGAAGCGTTATTAATAACTTGTCCTTCGGTATCAGCAAACCCATATCTTGTGGCTTTAAGTAGAATACCGCTTAAGCTGGTGCTAGTGGGCTTGAGCGGCGTTGCACTTAACATTACCTTTCATGAACAGACTCGGTAAAACCAAGTCTGCTACTTTTCTGTCTTGGTTGTCTTTGCTACTTTCAAGTGATCCCGTTTTCAGTATTTATTGTATGTTGCAAATAATTAAAAAGGTATGTCTATGCATACATATAAGGTATTACATTTATGTACACCGATTACCTAATCACAGGCAGCTTATACATTTCAAAAACATATTCTGCCTCCAGGGATTCTAACTGTAAAAGTCAGGTGCTTAACCCATTGGCCAAGAAGTGCTTCTTGAAATCATGGTCTATGTGTCTCAACTTATTCGTTTTTCTAGAGCATGTACGCAAGGTGAGGACTTTAATATTCGTAATCTTTGTACACTTAAAAAGCTACCCCATCAGCACTACCGTTACCATAAACTTCGTAAAACCTTTCCAAACTTGTATTGTCGTAGCCCCGATTTTCTTTTCAAATATAAAAGTAATTTAAGAACTCTGCTGCGACAAGGACTATCACAACTGACTTATGTCGTGATGTGATTTCAACACTTCGAAGATCCTTGGTCATGATCACGTTCATACTGTCTTTGTCAAACTTGTTAAAAGGTTTATCAAAAGAGGTTATGACAATATCATTGTGCAAAGCACTGTATGCTTGGTGGTGGACCCATTTAAAGTTTGACACTGCTTTCCCTTTTAATTGTGCGATGACCGGACAGGCTGTTGACTCTATGATGATTTCTTCCTAAAGTCCAAAAGGACCGGTGACGTTTGATTTTTGTCTGCAATATTGTCCTGTCGTTATGAGAAAGCTGCATTTCCTGTTCGCCCTTTATACGTATTTTATGTACAAGTACTATCGTTTATTATAATAAAAACAAACCGTTACATGTAATAAATGAGTTGAACGCACTTCAGTGATTATAAATCTTTCATATCAAACAAATACGGTAATCTTACAATATGCAAAACATAATTTAGGAAATTAAAACTGGGATTCCAGTAAATTTACTTCTATTTATCTTTCTAAGTGTTACCACTTAAATCGTTGCGTAAAATATGTAAACATTCGTACAGACAAGAGCACATTAGGTTGATATCGTAAAGCACTTGGTTTAATCATTTTCTTTTCTTTGATAACATCCACAGTGACTGTTCAATTACCCAGAGGAGTCTTTTACATATAATGGATGTCAATCAAGATTATAAGTTTCATAAAAAATAGAATTATGTTTTGTTCCAGTATTAAATACACTGGACATAAATACGAATTTGGCATTCCGAATTTGGTATTTCACACTTTCGGTGGTTTCAAAGTAGTATTATAAACTATCTGGAATTTAGAATAATAAAAACATTATATGTATTTAAACCAATTACAATATATTTAAGTTTTCAGAAGAAAAAAAAATATAATAATAACCGTTTCCAAAATTAAATGCCCCTCAATCTTTTTCAAGAGGCTTGACAGTTTTGCTTTTTTAAAGGGAGGATTTCCCTCTGCTCGGCGAAGACAATTTTGAAACCTATTCCCTCTGCGCGGTGATGACAATTTTGTAATCTATTCCCTCTCCGCGCCGAAGACAATTGTGTATTTACATTTCCGCGATGTAACTATTTTGGTTTTTACTGTATAGATTTCCGTGATTGAACTAATTCATGGGTTTCCGTGATTGAACTTATGTGTTCACATTGTTGATTATATGTCTCAGCTTGTGTGTGTTCCTCGTTTCAATAGTATTACTTTATTGAATTCCTCTATATGTCTATAAACAGTATACATGTATTTACAAGCAATATAATTGTTTATAATTAACGACTGATACTACGTTTCACTACCCAACTTGTACATAGCGACAGACTCTTCTCGCTTCAAAGGTCAGGAAGTTATATATATATACTCTGTAATAGAAGTTTTGGACCAGGACAGTGTTCGAACCCGTACAATGATCGCTGAACAATGACATTCGATCATAACCCTTATTATCTCAGTTGATAATTCACAATAGATCCACAATCAACAATAATTATCGTTTACAATGAAAGTTTGCGAAAAAATAATAAACATGTTATTGGTTACTCGAATGTGTCCATAACTGTTACTTTGTATGGACTTAAAAACATTTTATGAGACCCTTTGTGTGTTCGCGATATTTTTTTTGAAATCAATTCTTGTTTGGAATGTAATGTTTCTGGTACCAAATTAACCGGGTAGGGTAGACCTTGGTTACTAAAACAAGATACTTAAATTTTGTCCACCAGGTTTATTTTTATATGACTTTATATACCCTGGTCCAAAACTTTTTTTACCGAGTATATATTGTATACACAATTTCAGACAATATTTAGTATACTAAACAATTTCTTAACGTGGAATGTCGATAGAGACCGTAGTAATGTAATTTTGTCAAAATGTCAAAGATATAGCAGCATCTCCCCTGAGAGATACCCATAGGTGGTAATACAAATGTTTATATTGACAATTTACCTGGCATCATATAGCCTCTATATATTTCATATTAATGTGAAAGATCTCTATGAGACTGTAAAACGTATTTCTTTTTTGCACGCTGAACTAAAACAGTTATATTAATATTTTTCTCTTGGAATACTAATCTACCTTGATAGCAACACTCTATCATGCCTATGGTAGAAAACGACACTTTACTACTTTAATACGGAAACACTGTGCTCGTCGTGATCGTTCGGCATTGTCCATGACTTTGTTTTACAAATAAATTATTCATGACTATACGCACGTATAAACACTCCAAGGACGTTTAACTGGATATAGGCACGTGTTCAGTTAACCAGTTAAAAGGTGTCTTTCTGAATTAGTTGTGAAATAAATATTAATTGATAAGTGAAAGAAACAAACCGCCCTGAATATTATCACATTGTATCTTTATTCTTGGAGGGTGTTATTTCATATATTTCCTGAAATGTGTCGAACTTAATAAAACATGTATGTGTTAACCTTTATTATAATTAAAGGCAAACAATAGTTAGTCAAGAATGAAAAGAGAAATCAATTCAGACACACATACACACTGCCTATTATATCGATCATTTAAGAGTTTTGATACATTCGCACAGTTTTGACGTGGCGTTCAACAGCTGAATTGTATATACAATTTCGATAATATAGTCATATACGTGTAAATATAAACATTACACATCGGCTGATTACATACAACGATTTTATCAATACTCTTTTTATTTTTGTTTTATTAAATTATTACGGTATTTTATATTTTAATATGTTCTGTCATAAACTCGCCTCGTATATTGGTCTAACCTCTGTACAGCAATCATAAATACACACAAAAAGTTGTTCGTCCCTATCCTGCCTGAGTTATAGAGTTGAAATCAACTTACCTTCTCGTTTCCATTCTTATCTTATATTCTGACATACGTATTTAACAATGTAGCAATTAAAAAGTGATTAAAAAATGTTCGGTGTTTATGCGTAGTGAATGGAAAATTCCACGAATAGCGTAAATGCTTTACATCAAGGGCCATACATGTTATAGTGACTGTCGATAGAGGGCTTATCAAGTCCCTGTGGCTCCGATCCCCGGTGATGTGAGTAGCCGGTGCGTTCCCGCCAACTGCCATGACGTAAGGCCAACAACGGTCTCCGATTGCTCGAGCCTCGAGGAAACAAGGGCATTCTAGAAGTCATAGCCAGACTGACAGTACGTTTTCCTATATTCTTAGAGTAATCTTATAACGAAGACGTAAACAGTAGAACCGAAGGCAACTGATACCATGAATAAGACAGGTAAGAGACACTTTACTGGTGTCAGAATCGAATTGTTTCCTTGCTCAGTAATGAGTATTATTAAAAAAATAATTGTTTTTATTTTATTTTCAATTTTATATCGCTGTGTTGTGTACTTAATTTATAATGGGGTCCAGTGGAGATGAAGCCAGGGCCCGGATTAGAGTTAATTTTTCATCGGCGGATGAATTAGCTCAGTTAAGGGGAATAGGGTCCCGGTTGGCGTCTGCCATTGTTGCAGTGCGAGAGGCACAGGGTAATTTGACCCCAACAGTGTGACAGGTATTGACCAGGATCCACATGGATAGAGTAGACTGGGGCGCCCTGGATTTCAAGCTCAGGCCGTGTGAGCCCCTGGAGACGAGCGGCTCCCGGGCCAGGGTTGGGGTCTAGCGATCCAACAGACTCCGGCCTCTTCAGAGCAGGCATTTATACAAGTCGAGGAGGATGAGGTAGTGGAAGACGATGACACGGTGTATAGGTATGAGGAGACCGGCAGTATTCACGGGCAAGCAAGCCTGGAGAACATGATGCGGGATCTCCCCGATACACCGCGTCCACGTGACACTGGATCATGGGAGCCGCGTGCACTTCATCCTTTCCAGTATCCGGCTAGGGGGATTTTTCTCAGTCAGAAATTACAGTCTGACGCCCTGGCTGCACAAGGAGACACCAAACCCCCATGTTAGGGGCCATGGCTCCTATGCATACGGGTTCACCAGATCCTAGTAGAGCGGACTTGGAGCATTCTCAAAGTGAAGGGTGGCCTCGTGGGGGTGAAGGTGGAAGATGTATGTTATGCTAGCAGGAAGGAATGGTCCAAATCCCAATGCTTGGAGTGCCTGTGCTGGTCCCTGACGGGTAAAGCAACTGAGTATTGTGCTATCATGAAAGAGCGGTATCCTGGGTCAACTATGTCATACCGACTAATGCAAGCTCAGTTGGATTGTCGGTTTGGTGGCAATGAGCTCCCGGCTACCACTCAAGCGAGGTTTCAGCAGGCCGTGCAGGCCAGGGGGAGTCATTGGAAGACTGGGCTGATCGGGTATTGACATTGGCAAACAAGGCATTTGTTGATCTGCCAATTACTTACTCGACCCAACAGGCGGTAGTACGGTTCTGTCAGGGACTGGTAGACCGTGATGCTGGCCATAGGGTCGGGCTCGAGCAGCCGGACCGCATTGAAAACAAAATAGACAGGGTACGATGGCACCAACACATGACTCAGGCGGTGTATGGGAAGCCTCGTAAAGATCCTAGGAGGGGACGGGATGATGAGAGGAAGGCCCCAATAGTGATTTCGGCGGTTCAAGAGGCGGCAACCCGGGAGGCCAGTAGGGTAGATGACGTTCTCACTAAATTAGAACAAAAGTTCGAAACTCTGTCAATGAAGTTCGACTCGCTTAGTGGGTGCCAGCAGCCAGACAAGGGACAATGGATCTCAACCCAAAAGCAGCCTGGAGTCCCAACCCCCAATCAGAGACCATCAAAGGGAGGTGCATGTTTTGGGTGTGGTGAGGTTGGGCACTTTAGACGGGAGTATCCACGGAAAGGACGTGGTGACGGGCGTGCCATAAGGAGAGGGTCTTTAAACGGGACAGGATCGAGGCCGGTGGCTGATCCTCGATCACAGGACAACGAGGAGGAGGCCTCGAGGCTGATGAGGTGGAAGTGCCAAACTATCTCAAACAGGTCTTTGAGGAATCTCAGGCGTATTTGTCAGCGGACCAAAGCAAACAATTAACTAAGGTGCTAATAGAATACCAAGATGCGTTTGCCCAGAATGAGTTCGATCTTGGTCAATTCGTTGACATTGAACATAGCATCGACACAGGCGATGCTCGGCCAATAAAGCAGCGAATGCGCAGGACACCAGCTTGCTTCGCAGGGGAGGATGAGGCACATCTTAAAAAAATGCTAGATGCCGGAGTGATCCAAGAGTCCACGTCTGACTGGGCTTCTGCACCCGTGCTAATACGCAAACGGGATGGAACCGTGCGTTGGTGCCTCGATTACCGGGCACTCAACAACGTCACCATCAAGGATGTGTTTCCACTCTCACTAATGGAGTATTGCCTGTATACGTTGGCGGGAGGCGTTTTGTTTTCAATGCTTGACGCCAACTCTGCTTATTGGGAGGTTAAACTGAAAGAGGAAAACGGCTTTCACAACCAAATACGACCTCTTTGAGCACGTGAAATTGGAGTTCGGTTGATGTAACGCCCCAGTCACGTTCGCATGTGTCATGAACCTGGTGCTCAGAGGTTTGAATTGGAAAAAAGTGTTGGCCTTCCTGGACGACATCCTGGTACTGGGTAGTGATTTCGACGACCACTTGGGGAACGTGACAGAAGCCTTGGCTAGGTGTAGACAGTATGGCTTAAAGTTGAAGCCTAAACAATATGTATTCTTCCAGAGGGAGGTGGAGTTTCTGGGTAGAATATTAGGCAGTAACAGTCTAGCCATGGCAGACAAGGACATAAAGGTGGTACGAGAGTGGCCTACCCCCACATGCTCCAAAGATATTGAGCGCTTCATGGGTTTGGCCAACTACCACCGGTTGTTTGTCAAGGACTTCTCCAAGTTGGCCGATCCACTTTATAGTGTTGTGGGGACGTATAAGTTTAAATGGGAAGTGGAGCAGCAGACGGCGTTTGATGCCCTGAGTAGGATTCTCACAGCTCCGCCGGTGCTGGCCCTACCCAATCAGACAGATGATTACATCCTCGATACAGATGCGTCAGATATAGCTATCGGGGCGGAGCTTCTCCAAGTCCACAATGGTGAGGAGAAGGTTATCGCATATGGGAGTTATGCGTCAACAGGTGAACAGCGGCACTATTGCATTACGCGAAAGGAGCTGTTGACGGTGGTTAGGTTCCCCAGGCAGTATCGGTACTACCTGTTGGGACGGCCTTTTATGGTTAGGACGGACCACTCAAGCTTGACTTGGTTGATAAGGTTTAAGGAACCCCAGGGGCAGTTGGCGCGATGGATGGAAGAGTTGTCTCAGTACAACATGATCCTGAAGCACCGGGCTGGCAAGAAACACGGAAATGCGGATGCACTGTCTCGGATACCAACGGTACCGGGATATTGCAACGCATATATGGCCGGAGTTGAGCTTGGGGAACTGCCATGTGGTATGGTCTGGCGGAAGACGTGTTTAAGTATGTGACGTCATGTAATGTGTGCAGCCAAAATAAGAAGCTAGACCTGTACGGTCGGTGTGCTCTTACTGAATATTAGGCTGGAGCCCCTATGGAGCGGGTCCATATTGATTTTATGGGACCATTACCAAAAACACCCCGGGGGAATGAGAACATTCTGATGATGGTGGACCAATTCACCAAATGGGTGGAGTGCATCCCCCATGCATTCGCAGACTGCAGAGGTCACCGTACGTGCTGCAGTGAACGGGTTCTTCTCTAGGTTCGGTTACCCTTTCCAGCTGTTTTCTAATCAGGGTCGTAACTTTGAGTCTAAACTGTACAAAGCCATGTGTGAGATTCTGCAGCTCCATCAGGCATGGATCACACCATATAGACCATCAGATAACGGGCAAGTGGAACGGTATAACCGTTCCCTGATAGACGCGGTGCGTTGTTTCATTGGAAAGTCCCAGAATCAGTGGGATCTTAACCTGCAGCAACTAGCGGGGGCATTGCGGGCATCAGTGAACCGCAGCACGGGGTTTACTCCTAATACGTTTATGCTGGGTAGAGAAGTGAACACTCCGGCGCACTTGATGTTCCCGCTAGCGGGGAAGCAGTCCACGGACACTGAGGGGTATGTAGCAGAACTGGCTACTGAGCTCCAGAAGGCGCACACCACCGCCCGGGCCAAGCTCAAAACTTGCACTGTATCCTAAATGCGAGTATATGTATTGAAATACAGCCCCTCCAATCCACCTTGGTATTGCCGACTAGGATATTTTCAAGAACTTCTTGTTGATTACACATGTTACGAGCATGCATTGTAAATGGAATTAGAGAAGTAACACACAGTACAGTGAGTTAGCCACTACAATGGCGACGTTTTCCTTTCCTTTGCATATACACATGCTATAGTTTCATTACAATTTTTAAAATTGTTTCCGTTAAGCAGGAAGTTTAACATATATTATTGACACTTGTATGACTTTCTCAAACTTCACATCGCGGTAAGGCCTCGTGGTAGAGCGTCCAACTCCTCTCATGTGGGAGGTCGTGGGTTGAATTATCAACTAGGTCACACCAAATACAAAAGCAGTGCTACCTTGCCGCTGAGCATATACAGGGTAATTCTATAATTGCTATGCCCGGAGTCAGTATAATGCGACTAGCTTGGGTCTTTTCAAGTGTACAGCGTTCTATTTCAGTGTGGCAACACTATGAAGCTGATCATTGAGTCCACTGTTACAAGTAGACACCGTTGTGATATGACTGAACAATTGTTAAAAGCATCGTTAAACCCTTACATACATATTTTCCACGCTATGTGTACAACTTTACCACACAGCTTTATTAAATACTAGCTGAGTGCTTTTATTCAAAACACTTTTGTAACAGAAACATTTTATTCCTCGCCTTTAACGATAACGTAACTTTGAAAAAGTACGCTGTGTGGAATTGCCAAAAGCACTTATGTTTCTATTAGACTATTTTCGTCAGGTTTGACTTTGCTTGATCCCCGTTTCAGAATGTATTTTCATTCATACTAGCGTTTGTTTTGTGATGTGTGGTGACTGTAAAAGGTCGCACCGGCTACAAATCAGCAGTGTTAATGCTTACTGGTCCTTTGAAATCATCAAGATTAATGTTTGTGGCTTTAACGTAGAATAGCGCTTAAGCCGGCACTATTGAATGTGAGAGTTATTGCATCTTAAATTACCACTCATGAAGAGACTGAAAAAAAATCTGCTACTTTTATCTCTTGTCTATGCATGTTGCTTCCGAGGTATCCCATTTTCAGTCTTCAATTACTGTTTATAGAAAAATGGTTCTTGAATTAATATGAACAATATTTCGTGTTGATTCTTTCACCAAATACAGATGTCATAAATGCCTTTAAAATACCACTTTTTATCTGGATTATGTACTGAACATTGATGACATGTTATTCTCTACCGTGGTTATAGACAATATCATGTTAGTGCCTGATCCTATCCAGTTAATCTGGTGAGGCTGAGAAAAAAAAATTAAATCCGAGGCTGTGCCGAGGGTTTTATTTTTTTTCGTGCCGAACCTGATTACCTGGATAGGATCAGGCACTAACATGATATTCTATTTATAGTAGAACTTAGTTTGGCGTATATGTAAATAGATTTATAAGCGCGTTACTAATGTCTCGAAAAATAACTAGCTCTTATGGCGACATCGGTGAAGAAGAATAAAGCTCAATGAATTTAAACATAGTTTTGCACTCAAGACTTATAGCCTTATCAGTTTCCAGAACCCCAGAAGTCTTCCATATTTCCCATTTAAAGAGGAGCCCTGACAATCTCGTGTTCAGTCTTATCGATGGTATCAACATTTAAAACAAAGTATGGCGACTTATATTAAATACAAAATTCAAACCAAGGCATTTCGTACCCGAATAACTGTTAGATTTTGACACGTAAAAATCAAATCAGCTCAATTACATTTTCTGTTTTCATTTAACGTTTTTCTTTTAATTTATAGAGTTTGGCAATTTAAAAACAGTTAAGTAGTTCACACCATTTATAAATCAATTATTTAACTCATCACTTGATGCGCATACACATGGGAGCGTTATAAAATAAACATGCATTAAGAGTTATAAAATAAACATGCAATGACTGAATATGCGTATATGATATAAACAGTCGTACATGATAAACAAGCATGGCGCCCAAATGGGTTAACATTTCAAATATCTCTTTAATTCTCAAAATATCTGTCCACTATCTGTCTCGATATCGTGATACACTATCGTACTACACTATCGTAAAGGAATTATTTCGATTCATCGATGCATGGTGAATATTGCCATACCACTAACAAAAAGTCCATAATTAGTCTATTATTAGTGTTTTTGTTTCCTTTATTTAAGTGGTACCGATAAAAAGAGCCATTTACCAATTGCAAAAAGTAGGTTTTTCCCCCAATTCTGGTTTAAAAAAAAATCTCAGTTGATAGTGAATTAAAATATAAAATTAAGAAAACGACTTAATGGTTGAATGCAATTTAAATTTTTAAATCAATTTAAAAGAAATTTGTTACCAGAAGCTTCTCTGTAATGATAATCAATTGGCATTAGTCTGCTGCATTACGCATATATCCATGGTAATATGTTTGCAATGGCAATATCTTTGCACCATGAATGCCTTTGTTTGATACTCATTTACCCTAATTTAAGGCGATCTTTTTCAAATTGAACGGGATCTTATACCATTCTAAAAGGATCATTACATGGTCCCGCCTTAATTCTATTAAGCGATGGGAAAGCTTATATTAGCGGGATTTTATAACGAACATTTCGACAATAAAACACGTTTATTTTTATTTTTTTACTGAAAAAATGCGATAACCTGTTTAAATTTCCCTATTAAATGTTTTAATTTTACAACATGAAAAAGACGAAATAAGGTTTTATTTCATACTCCAGCCAACCCCATTTTTTTCTTCTTGGAGTAGGGGTTGTATGGGGTTTGAAAGTTAATACACGGTCCACGTAATGAACAAATCACTTATAAGAAGCGAGATGCCGTGATAATCAGAACTGATTGTGTGCAGTATCAGGAAAAGGGAAATGAATGAAATTAGTAGATTGGACGAATGACAGAGTTGTTTATGCTCGGTTTCTTGTTTACAAACTGTTTGTATATTGTTTTGTATAAATTCAACCAACTGGATGATGTATATAGGCGTAGACATGGTAGAGAATTGAAAACAATGGAAATATTCGATGTTTTGCGAAGAGGCATAGGACGAAACCTTTTTCAGACGCCTCAGTTCTGGAACACGTTGCAATTTTGATAGTGGAGAAAGGATAGGGAGAAAAGTAACTTTTTTTTCTTGTCATTCCCTCAATGTTTGTTCTCTTGCATTTATATATACACGAGCATCTTTATGTTTTATTTATATTGCCTATTAATGCTGCCTTGTTGGTTAGAGAATAGTTCATGGCGGGGATTTCTTTATTTACACTGTCCCATTTTATTGGGATGACAGTAGGGTAATGTGAAGTTTGTTGCACCCTAGATACTGGTTTAAACCCCCAGCGGCCGTTTGTGCCACTGACCGTTCCAAGGCGGTAGCCCTATTGTCAACCTTTGTGTTTGTGATGTCTTATTTTTTCTTTTAGTCATTTTTATATATAGTTGTTCTTTGTTTCTGTGTGTGTTTGTGGTTGACTGTCGTCCATGAATGCTATTTTTCCTGTTCGATTTGTATATCTATATTTATACACTTAAAGACACATTTCGAGCCTATTGTATTTGGGGGGGAGAGAATTTCTATAGGTAACTGTAAATCGCAGTTAGAAATACATTTGCACAAGGAAATTGAGATTATTAGATTTTTTGTCAAAGGATGAGGCCCGTCCCATAAAGAGTGTAAAATAATGTAGTAAAAATGATAACCGTTTTGCATTTTATGTGCACTTGTATATATGTTAAAAGAACTATGTATAGATGGATCTTTAAAAAAGACCCGTGTTAACAATTAATAGTTTTTGTATTTTTAGCACTATATACTCTATTATCAGTTACTTCTCTGCCATGTTTTAGTAAATCTCAAATGCAGGAAACTCATCGGGACTTCAAAATTCAAAAATCGTTGTCATCTGTCAGTATTTTTGATCACCTGAGCCGAAGGCTCAATGTGATGTTTTGGTATCACTCTTCGTCCGTCGTCCGTTCGTTGTCTGTCCGTCAAACGTCGTCGTCGTTATCTTTTGCTTCTGACGACTTTTTCTCAGAAACCGCTTGTCGGAACTTTACCTTAGCCTCGTCCGTCGGATGGGGACGTAAACCGAGCGGTCCCGTGTATCGGTCTATCCTCCGAGCACGTTAAAGAACCATAGGAATCTATTCGATAATAAGAGTAGGGCAGGTTCCCGGATGCCTATGTATCCTTCCCCTCTCTCTGGGGCGGCTCTAAATAACCTATACTGTGTTGATATGCCGTTAAACAAAATTCAATTCAATTCGGAATTCAACCAAATCTTATATGAATTCATTAAACTGGATGTTACACCAACAGCTAAGGTCATTCCAGCTTTTTATTGGTGGGGGAAGACCCGAGGTGCAAACCCGGGCATCTTTTCGTGCAAGGGCGCGCACCTGAGTAGAACCACCGACGTTCCGCAAGCAAGCTGGATAGCTTGATACTCACATACTAAACAGTCCTGGCCCCATGGGGAGTCGAACCCACAGCGGTGAGGGACATGTGATTTCAAGTCTGAGACCACTGGACCACGGACGACCCCAAGTTTATGTGAAGCATCATTATATGTTTGTTCGAATGGTGCACCTGAGGTCATAAATGACCCCGCAATGGGGCTTATCAGTTTCATTTAACAAATCTTAAAAAATCTTCTGCAAAAATACAAGTGTAGACAGTGGTTACCAAATCCGTATGGACAACCTCATATGGGCCATAGTAGGAACTAATATTAATATATGGTGCAGTAAAATTATCACTTCCAGTTTGTGTGTTGTTTGTTTTCTGATATTAATAATAACAACAAGAGAATCGGTAGAACCGATGGATGCATCCCGAA
Organism: Cyrtodaria siliqua; assembly: GCA_037043455.1. Lineage (NCBI taxonomy): Eukaryota > Metazoa > Mollusca > Bivalvia > Adapedonta > Hiatellidae > Cyrtodaria > Cyrtodaria siliqua. The sequence continues at coordinate 13,082 of JAWPHD010011960.1, forward strand.
AGTTACACAGAAAAAAGTAATGTTTAGTGTGAGTGCTTCCTTATTCTAAATGAATCCGTATGGAACTCTATTATGCTTCGGATAAGATTTTTCAAAAAAGGGAGATAATTAAAAAGGTAGCGAAGCTAGAGTTATGGTTCCTATTAACTGCACTCCGTCTCATTGTCCTAATCATTCACACACATTTTAATCAAGCATACTTTTTGAGTTATGCTCCGGACAAAAAGTGTGATGTACGGACGCACACACGGACGGACGGAAAAAGCTGCGACAATATGCTCCCCTATAATAAACAATCTAGTGTTTTTAGTTACAATATATTTTATATCAAAAACTAAGGTAATAGTAAATGAAAAGAAAAAACAGTAATGGGGCCTCAATATAATGTCTCTGTGGTAATCAGTCAGCGAGAAGTAAGCAGTTAAAAAGCATGCTATCCATGACTTTTCAACGACTACAATCAGCTGGGAAATGTGTCTTTAATATAACATTATCGTTTCGTCTTTATATCCGTCTTTCTCTTAACTATATACATGTGCCGCTATATCTTCTCTTAACTATATACATATCCGCGATATCTTCTCTTAACTATATACAAAGGAATCTGTTCGATAATAAGAGTAGGGCACGGTTCCCGGATTCCTGTGTATCCTTCCCCTCTCTCTGGGGCGGCTCTAAATAACCTATACAGTGTTGATGAGCCGTTATTCAACATTCAATTCAATTAGTTTTCTAAGTTGACAATCTGTATTGAGGATACAGAGGATACACTTTGTGACCTGAGTGTTCCTACGTCAAATATTGAGACTTTGTTGATAGTTTTCTTTGTCTGCGGTAAATTAAGATAAATTATTCAATATTCAGCACAAAACAACGCAGTTCCAGCATATCAAACTGAACACGGTATGGATCTTCATTATCGTAAAGTTTGCACGTTACAGTCGTGGCATTCCAGCGTTGATGATAAACCGAGATTATAGTTCATTTATTTGAATGTCAAGAAAATAATTTAAGGAAGCGATAGCGACCGCTTAAATTATTTCTTTAAATTACGAATAAGTGAACTATTACCGACTTGAGTCCAACACGCTCTGGCGGTTACCGTTTATCCACACGTGAGTAGTACACCCACTGTCTAGCGGGTTTTTTTCTGTCAGAAACCTTCTTAATTGACAGCTGTCATAGCGAACCCTGTTCTGATTTTCTCTGGCTTTTTAGTCTATGTCACGATCTGCAGTTGCGGATTCCACGCTCTGCAAGGCGGATACATGATTTGAGATAACGTGAGCGGCGGGGTTTAGGACGAAACTTTTTTTTAAAGTTGAGACTAAAAAATACACACTGTTTCACATGATTTGTATACATTATCAGATTTTAGAGCGGGGGAGAGGAGAGTGGGTGGCGGGGTCGGGGCGTTACTTTAAAAAAAAATGTCGAACAAAATCAGGGGGAGGGGGAATAAGTATTTTTCATATTTAAGAGGTGGGACGCATGCACGGATGCGCCCCTCCAAAATCCTCGCATGCTCTGATGCCATACACGGCAGCTTCTCAAGATAAGCGAGGCTTTATTAGATTTAACATTGGACGTAGACGAACAATCTTAGATTCCTTAGATTATTCTTCAACTGTGTATCCTCAAAGATCTTTTAACGAATAATTACTGTGCAAACCCATGTTTACTAAGGCACATTTAAAAATCAGAGCCTAGTTTCTCCGTATTTGAAATTCAAATAGGTAGAATCACTTAATAAATATTGCAAATCTTGATGCCACATGAAAATACGAAAAAACACGAAATAAAATAAGAGAAAATCGCTCGATACTCATTGGATGAAATAGTTGGTTGAACTATAACATTAACTAAATGCGCGTAAGAATACTGATTAATGATTTTGAATTATCGATTGATTGATTTAAAGATTCCGATCATATACGCAAACGTTAAATACCTCATCAATCTGTAATAACAATTACAAAGCATCTATTTTAACGGATAAATACGTTTATTATATGATAAGCAGTGAAATAGTGGATTTTAGCATTGAAATAAAAGCGCTATTTCATCCGTGTGAAACATCGAGTTTTATGTATCACTGCCAGAACTACTTTTAAATGTAAAACAAATACACAGTAAAATGGTTCACAATACGTTCCTAAGCAAATTTAAACAGGTTAGGAGAAAAACACTGCGAATTGTACATTCTATTCAAACAATGATTTAAAATGGATTTTAAAAGGAAATGACAGCCAATATAAATATATTAAAATAAAAGTTCAACCTGGGTATAAATAAAATATCTTTGAACTATTTTTTTAGTAGGGCAAACAAATGTGTAAAGCGGATTAGTTTTTGAAATTGACAAAAATTGTAAAATCATAAAATAAAAAGAAAATGTTTTGTCGTGAATAACAGATTTTATTTCATCTCGAAGTGAGAAAACATTTATATTTTCTCTCATGCTTTGTAAAAATATAACGTTTTCTCACTTCTCGATGAAATAAAATTGATTATTCACACCAAAACAACAAATATCCACTATTTATTTCATTGGTAGGGATTTGACTAAATGACATATAGGCCTAAAGTCATGGTTGAGTCTTCCGAATGATACATGTACATCTACTTTTCGGACAAGAGACCATGGTAATACTTTTCTCCTTTGCCAAAAAAATAAATAAGATAAAATAAAACCATCAACAATCATACTCTTTTAACTAGTGTCAGTGCCATTACACATTTGAAGAAACCATGATTCCTTCTATAACGTGATCATGGTTATATTTTAACGTTTTGCGTTCTGTACATTTTTTCAAATAGTTTTAACACATTCATTGATTTTGGGTTACATACTCATATATAATCTATATCAGATACTGTAAACTGAACAATGAAATACGAAGACGTTTTAAAATAGTCGTCGCATCATATATTTTTTATTAACACAAGAAGCAGTACAAAGTGGTGGAAATGATTAGATACCGGATTGGCTTTCATTTAGTTTTCTGAATTTCAATTAATTACAAATCGATCAAATCTCATCAAAAAAGTCGCACAAAGTTAAATTACAGGAGAGATGGTAGTACCAATTGTGTATGGCATTTGTAAGTGTCTCCTCTAAAAGCGTGTTATGTTACTAATTCTCATGTTTATCAATACATACTGATAAAGGTGATCGTTTGGGAGCAATCAACACAAGTAAGAGAATTAAACAGCAGACTCGGTTTTATTGAGTCTATTCATGAGAAGTAATGAAAGAAGCAACACCTCTCACGCCCCCTAGCACCGGCTTAAGCGGTATTCTACTTCAAAGCCACCTATATTAGGCTCGTTGGTCCCAAAGGACCAGTAAAAATAACACTACTGATTCGTAGCATGAATGAAATATCGCACACGAGTGCACCAAGGCTTTGGCATCAGTGTTCATGTCAGTTACGTACAGCTTTCACGTCGTGTATATACCATACGAATGATATTGACTCGTTGAGATAAGTACATTGGTAATATCTTCTTTAACAGTTTAACAGACACAAATCGAACACACACAACGAGAACAACGCATGTGCATATTTCATTCAATTCTGATTTTTTTCTCAGTATCCACGCATTATACGTGTGAATATGCTGCGGTATCCGTTAATTGAAACTTGGCAATGCTCATTCATTAGAAACGGCACACATCATTTCTTTATAGACTAAAGCTTTGCGGTTGCCATGGAGACAGTAGATCTCTGACCAATCGGAATGGACCATTTAATTTCTGACCCATATATGTTTAAAATGGATTAGGCTTCCTCAATCAAATTAGAGGATATCCATTTGTCTTTGAGACATAAAAGTGCTAAATTTGTCATCGCAGTAAAAGATACTTATTTCTTATCGCAAAGCTATTTCCAGCACACACGCAGTGTTAGCAGTTTTATTAATGACATATGGTTATACAATTTTACTTAGTAAGTCAGACTGTATAAACAGTATATTCGAGTCACATGTCATACATTTACTGATTCCGAAGCGTTTTCTGTCCATATAATTGTCGTACTCTATATGCATGCTAACTTCCATGGTCTTGACAGGTAATTTAAAACAGACTGGAGTTAATACGCCTTTCTATATGCACAAAATAGTACCGAAATATCCAAGCTAACAGATAACCTTGAGGTGTCCGAAACATTAAATACACAGTCACAAAATAAAAATAGAATAAGATTAAATAAAATACTTAACTACGGAATTTCAAATTAAGAAGATAAAACATAACGTATAAACTCTCTGAACTAGCAGGATACAATCCCTAAAGATGTAGAAAAAAATACTAAGGTACCGAACACTTACTGCATAAAACAGTATATATACAGGTTCTAGGGTGCACCAAACCTCACACTTACCCTACTGTCATCCCCATAAAACGGGACAGTGTAAATAAAGAAATCAACGACTGGAAAAAATGTAATGTTACATGTTATACATTATACGGAAAAAATGCCTTTAATTTCATTACGTAGGAGTTTGCGCTATAGGCCTATTCTCCACAAGGAGTCAAATGCCCGTGTGAAATCTATATAGCGACTTGGAGAAACCCTGTATCAAGAACATTATCGAAAAGCTTTGTATATATTGGTAGCATGACTTCTTGAGTTACTTTAATATATTCATTTATTATTTGGTCAACAGCAAAGTCTTTTGAGTTTTAAAGTTTAGATATATTTTAAAAATCTCGTCTGGTGTGATTGGCGAGTTTAAAATGACGTCGTCATTCGCAACATTGAATTCGAATGGATCATTATCGTCTTCGTTTTCCAGAGTATACTCACTGATATTTTTAAAATATTTATTCAGGTCGTTCAACGGCGGCGTCTTGGTTACTGTTTTGGGCTTCATTCTATTGAGATATCGCAAAAAGGAAGTCTTTGCTGACTACTAGTATCATATTTGTGTTTATTAATAAATACATTCAAAGTTTTTTTTTTAATGTTATTGTGGCCGATGTCTATGCATTCTTGTTGTTCTCGTTTATCGTGTTTGATATTTTGTACGAACTTTATTCAGTTTACTTAATCCACGCGTTTCGGCATTGGTGACCGAACCACGTTTTATTGCTTGGGTTGTTTGCACAAAGCGTAGGTTTGAAAGTTTTCCGTGAACCAAAGGTTTTTATTGCTATTTCATAAAATATTTTCCTTATGGAGTTGGCAATATTGTCTACAGATTGTTGACCAATATTAGAAATAAACGTGGAAATTGTGTTATGGAGAAGCTGAAATTTGCTTCGGTCTAGTTTCTCTAGAACAGCATCTTTATTATCTTCGTTCCGTTTGAGGGAAAGTGTGCTGGTATTAAGTAGGGTTAAGTGCAAGTTATTTCCTGCTGTACTTTTGTTTTGTCTATATGACCAGTGAGAGAAGCGCGTGCCTGTCTGAAAGGAGTGGATCAAGATCGATAAATTCAAAATCACTTGACAAGTCTAGGCTATTGAGACAGCAAATGCTATATTTAATTAGCGAGATGTTTCGAAACGTGCATTTACCAATGTCCTTGTCTTTACCGAATCGACCGTTTAAGACTATTAAGGTATTATTTTTACATGTGTCAATTATTTATTATGTTATCTTCAGATGCACTGTTTGTCAACAAGTTAGTATAAGGTAAGTTCAAAATGGCATTATAAAAATCAATTGTGTCTTTGTCACATTCAAAGTGATTAGCCAAAAAAAGGAGTCAGCGGCAACGTAGTCGATCGTTGGTGTCTCCCACGAGAAGGATATATTTATTTGAATTACATGTTTTCAATTTCTGAATCTACATATCCGTATGAGTTGATGCTGAAGAAGTTTGAGTTTTTGGGTGGTATGTAGACTACACCCAGAATAACATCTTCCTTCACATTAAAATTAGAGAGATTTAGAGACTATACCATAAGACATAATCATATTGTGAAATTACGGTTATAACACTATGATATAACGTAGATTTGACGAAGAGGCCAATATCGCCGCTTTTATTCTGATACCTTGGTAGAGAAACTAAAGTAAAGTTAGGAATTATCATCATCATCATCATCATCATCATCATCATCATCATTGTTCTCTAATGACGTATTTAATACAACAGCGATAGTCTAGAATATACTTTATTTCACTTCTATCTTCATTCACAAATAACATATAAGAATTATTAGTTAAAACCTACAAAAAAGAAATATAAAAAGATAGAGTTTGAATTAGTCTGCTGTCTTAACCAGTGTGCAAGCAGTCTCCTATCCTAAACGGCGTGTGTTCGAGTCTCCGCCAGACCGGGTCTCGCCCGGCCGGAACATGCCAAGCCTCCACTTATGTAGTCCAATCAACCAGTCTATCTCGCTCTGAATCTCAATCTAATCTCTGCTCATGCCGTGAATTTACCATCCCTTATATACTGAATCAACGTGCTAGATTCTTAATCATCATGTGGTCAGGTTCACTGAAACCAGTTGTGTGGGTCATCCAACGAGATTTTGGAGTAAACAAGTTAATTAAACTACTTTTTAGTCTGGGTACGTATATAAGCCTGCCATTGTTCAAAAACAAGTTGACCCCCCTCACTTGGTTTTTGAATGTGATTTTCCGGCCATCTTATTGTTTCATCATTTACAACTTCGTACAACCTTTAAGATTTGGTCATTTTGTTACTAAAATATAATTAATTGGGATGACCAATCTCATATGCGTCATTCATGAACTTAAGAGAATGTGGTCAACCCGAGGTCCCTGAACAAATAACGTAATTAAACTATTTCTCAGACAATTGATATTGAACGAAGAAAGAAACTTCCGACTTTTCTGCTGGTATTTCCATAGGCCAGATTTTGAGGGCTTAAACAGCGTTTTAATAAAAGAATGTTTGATGTTTGTAATCACACTTAAGGGAGTACAAAATGTCCCATTAAACAGGTTCAAATTTGCCAAGCAATAATCTTTTATGGATGATATGGAAATGTTAAAGGAAGTAATTTGATGAATGTTGATAATCAATAGCTGCCATCTAAACAATCTGTGGTATGTTTGTTTGTGATGTTTTTGGTAAGGAACATATAGAGAATATAGTCTTGGACAATTTCGTAGATTTAATTTGTTTTGTGGCCAAAATGAATGTTTTAAGAAAAAGTGGGCTAACTCCCTTGTGTACTTAACTTTTAAAATACATCTTTGTTTGGACTATTTTTGGCGGTCTATCTAATTATTCTTAAAACGTCATCAGCATCAACATCAGCGGAAGTTTTTTTTTTTTCGTTCAGTATACAAGCTTCCCATTTTTCAAAAAACTATGTAACCCTATTCCCCAATTTGTTTAGTGCAATGCCCAATTTTTCATAAGTGCGTTTCCTCCAGTCGAAGCAGTTGGTACTTCAGTAGCCAACAAGTATATCTAATTAATGGGACCGGGTCATTTAGACTGGTCACACATGGTCCACACATGTATTTTATCGATATTTGGTCACCGCATTTTTCAACCCAGCGGTACATGTACTGTTATTTTACATTATGAAGTATGTTAAATCATCGGCATGACTTAGGTTGATCTTCTTTTTCACTTAGTTAAAAAACAATATTTCACATTTAAACATACAAATAAGGTAAAGAACAAGATTAAACGTTACAAAATAAGTGTTGTGGGTTTCAAGTTATGAAACCCCTAAAACTAATTGACACTTTCCTTGCCATTATAAAGGTATAAGGAACCAAAGCTTACAATTAGTGAAATTACCTTCCTTTACATTGAAATAAATGCGAAATTATATATTTTCTGTAAAACATGTAGATTACCACATGTTGCTTTTGTTTTGCATACAATTATTTTTGAGACTTATGCCCTTTAATATAATTGATAAGTATGTAAGTTATATTGCCCAGGACCACTTCTACACATATCCTAGAATCTGGTCAGCGGGATTTATATGTTATTGACTTGCTAAACTTATTTTTTTGTCAGTATATATATAATTAGAGGATATACATTGATTAAAATTAATGTTTTATCGTTATTATGTGTTTTTTACGTGAATCAATTCGTGTTGTATATAAAACAAAATCTTCGAAAGACACTAAGTATTTACGAACTGACACAGTATGACTTTAACTATTTTTCACTATCAAATATATAATAAATAGAAGAGATTTATTCACCAGCCGGTCGTTATGACTGTAAACCTCATGCTGTTTATTTGATTACATTTAGACGTGTCATGTTTCTGTCTGTATAAAGATTTATATGATATCAGACAACTTTTTTTTCATCATAAATAGAAAAGAAAAATGAAATATATTGTGACCGTATTATGTAGTGACATATACGAGGGTCATTCAAAAAGTTCTGTCACTAACGCGTTTTAACAAGTATGTGCTCGTGTGAGTGTTGATGTTGATACCAAATCAAAGAGGGTTTCAATACCATTCCGTTGATGGTAAAATGAATGCTGTATCTTTTGTGTGACGAAAGTTATGAACATTTAATACACATCACTTATACATACTGAGGCATTTTGTCCTGATTTTTTAGGTATGGTTAATTTGCTATTTCGTAAATGCCTGTTTCTCCTTAAGTACTTGTCGAAGACCTTTGAAATTTCTCATACATTACCAGTTATATCTGTGCATTACAAGATTCAGAATTTAAGCATGGTATATGAAAAGACATTGTCTTTGAAATTAAAATTTTAGGCTAACGTGTAAAATAATCTAATAATAAATGGACATTAAATGGAAAGGCAGTCTTCTGAAATAGCGTGTTTGGATGATCAATATTTGAAAAACATATTAATACTATGAGAAAAATTACATTTAAAAGATATTATAACATTTCCGTAGACAAAATGAATTAAGGGATATGCATTCACTCATATCTGGTTTGCAGCAAGACCTTTCTGAATTCTCGACAATGTTTTTGAAACAAGGACTTTTCAGAAATGCCAGTATCCAAAAGGTGTCGTAGGGGGAGGTAATTCAGGGGTATAAATAACCGGAAAGGTTTTCAATTTTTATTGTGGAATTAAGAGAGCGAACCCAATAGTACTATAAATACACTACTTTATCTCTGTGTAATATCCAGTTCAAAGGATATAAGCCTAGTGACAGAACTTTTTGAAGCACCCTCGTATGAATAGGTCTGAGTTCAGAATAAAGAGAATAAAGTAACATACTCGATTTTAATGAGTCTGGGCCCGGTTTTCTGAAACAACTTACGACAGTTTTGATCGTAATTTTATTTTTATTCTTTGATTTACAATTCACAAATGAATACGATTTCATTTCACATGATTGTCTACATTGAATGCTCAGGTGCGTAGTTTTAAAATGTGAGACTTATCGTAAGATATTTAATAAAACGGGGCCCAGTTCTTTGGGTTAAGGTTAATTGCTGTTTCGCAATAAAACGAAGCGAATAGCATTTGACATTTTCAAAAGATTGAAGTCATATATATATGTATTGAGATATCTATATGTTTACTTAAAGCTACAGGCGCTATACAAAAACTGATACTGACTCACAAATATGAATAAATCACGGGTAAAGTAATTTCAATTCGACAACCGGCCAAAACGTCGGTATATAAGCCAGAAATCGATGCGTAAAATATCACATTTTATCTTGTAACATCGATAATACACGGCTTCCGAATATATTTTATAAAGAAACAAGTTACCCAAAAGGAAATTTGAACAAGGAATCTTGCAGTTTTATTTGTTGACAATAGGGCTACCGCCTTGGAACACAAGTTATGGTAACGTATGTTTTATTGATTTTGGCAACATCTTTGAAGACACAATTGTCTTAACATACTCTAATACGTACATGATATTCCAACTATTGCAAAGTGTGTAATATTTATTAACACTATATGATCTATACGACTTATCTATTTCATTTTCTTATCAAATGTCAAATGTATTAGTTTGCGACAGTAACGTATGTTACGTTTTAAGGTGTTTGACTCATCATAACAAACAAGTGTGTAATATTTATTTACACTATATGATCTATACGACTTATCTATTTCATTTTCTTATCAAATGTCAAATTTATTAGTTTGCGTAAGTAACGTATGTTACGTTTTAAGGTGTTTGACTAATCATAACAAACAAAAATGATAATATTTGGAACACAATGTTAGTGCTCAGACTTACTCAGCACCCCTTCATTGCAAATGCTAGTTTAAAATAGGCTTTTGTTTATTTCGCTCTCCGGGCCATATCATTTGGCGAAAACAGTATTACCGTTTTCAGCCATATGCTATCACTTATACCGTTTTCAGCCATATGCTATCACTTATAGACCGGATACATTTTTTTAACGCACCACGGGAAGACCAGACCTAATTTATTGAACGCAGTATCTCAGTCCGATTTGTGTCTAGATTTTGCGACGCTGGTAATGTTTGTATTTGAAACAGGCGTCGTAGATGATCAAGATGATCAAGAATATTGGTCAGTAGGCTAGAAGCTAAATAAAGAACGCTCACCTGTTTTGGATGATTTAATTTGCGGGACACGATGCAGTTTTTGACGTGATTTGCGGCGCGATTGTAAAAATGTAAAAGAAAATAATATTGTTTTTGTTATATTATGCAATGGATAAATAAAAATAAAATAAAGGAAAATAGAACCTTATTGTTTGATTTTAATTACATGTGTATTATTAATTAATTATAAATAAAACAATGTAAAAACAAACGAAATATTCAATATCGACAAAAATGGTGTATTGGCACATATTCATTCGTAATAACAATTTCAGTACAAGTTAAAACAAATCAGGGCAAGTGACTTTTCAGTCAAGGAAAGTGGATTTTGAAATCTACTTGCCCTGGGCTATTCCCCAATTTTAGTTGTCTTCGAGCACGGTTGCGGCGACTACTCATCTGAAACTAATTGGCAGACTTTCATTAAACTTCACAGGAATGTTGCTCTTATATTTAGTAATACAGCCGGAAATTCAAGATGGCCAACACGGCTAAAAACACATCTAACAAAAATTAATACAATTTCTTGGCGTTCCCTTCCCAAAAACCATAAGTGTTATTGATTTGAAACTTTAAACCAAAATGACCGTCACGCCATGCAGTTAATTCATTTCGATTCGATGTCTAACATGGCAGCCAGCGCCCATCTTTGTTTATATAGGAAAAACGTGTGGCAACTACTCCTCTGAAACAACTTCATGGATTTCCAGGAAACGTTACTTGTTGCTCTTGCAGTCTCGTTGACCCTAGCAACAAAACAGGCCTGGCGGAAATTCAAGATGCCTGCCATATATACACATATAGTTTACACAAAACAAGTTTGTCGCGACTACTTCTCAGCCACCCTAAGTAATATTGCTTTGGAACCTTTACTAAAAAATAAATGACTGGCATGACATGTTGTTGCTTCTACACGAAATTCATTTCGATTCGATGTCAAACTCCAGCGGCCATCTTCGTTTACAAAGGAAAAACTTGTGGCGATTACTCTGCGAATACTTAATGGATAAAGTTAATGTCAAACACAACAACAATAACGCCTACAACCTTAAGCGGTTTTCTACTCCAATGTCACCTATATTGGGTTCGATAAATACAAAGCAACAATAAATCTTAACACTACTGATCAAATATCGTATTTCTATGATCATCATATACTGATTGCTTTTGTTTTGCTTTATGGAAGACGACCAAAGAAACCTTTCAATGGTGTTACTTTAATCTAATTTAATGCTTCCACTTCTCAACCTCTATACAAAACCTAGTAGACAATTTAGAAAACTATTTGTTGTTTATCCCGGAAAGTACTAAATTGTCATTGAAGCCTTTGTAATATTAAATGGGTTCGTTTCAGTGCTCTTGTTATTATTGTATACACACTACTCGCCAATTTACTCATTGAATCGCGTCTCCGTGGCCGAATGATTAACGACGTTGCGTTGTAAACCTTCGCCTCTCACCGCTGCGGGTTCGAAGCCCACTGGGAGCTCGACTTGCAAGGAAGTGTCGATTCTGACGGATTGCGGGAGGTGTACCAGTACTGGTTCTAACCAGGAAAAGTGGGTGGTCTGCCTCCACCTCAAAAATCGACCGTTATATATAACCTTACATGTGTTGAAAATGACGTAAAACACCATACAAACCAAAAAAAGCATTCGACAACATCGTGTCATATACCAGTTAACAGCATTTATAAAACACTTTATTTCAGCCACTATCGGGCATGTAAGACGATGCATGTTTTCTGATTTGCTACTCAACTAACATCCGACGAATGTTTCAGTTGGCATACTGAAGCACATTCCAATCACCACGAGTCTTCAATGATGAATTGGAGTAGGACGAATGATACCACATTGAGAGTCATCCTTCCAGCATCATTTCGAAACAAATATCTAAATACGCTCAACATTGATGATAAGCATCTTTGCGTGCCAGCCAAATTATCACCACTTTCCCTTGGTCGATATTTAAGCATTTGTGGGAATAGTTCGATATATATTGAAGTGATGATCAATCACTACTATTAGCTCTTGTATTTGTTTGTTGCTTCCAAGGGATCCACTTTCTAGCACTTGTTTAACATTCACGCTAGAATTGTTTTAGTGCTGTGTGTCTTTTAAGTCGACTACCGCTTAAACGTGTGCAAGGGGACGTGAGAGGTGTTGCATCTTATAATACCTTTCATGAACAGACTAGATACAACCGAGACTGCTACATTTCTCTCTTGGTTGTGTTTGTTGCTTACAAAAGATCCCATTTTCATTATGTGTTTACAGTGATGTGTGGTGGCTGCAATAAGTTGCCCCCACTACAAACCAAAAGCGTTATTACTTACTTGTCCTTCGGTATCAGCAAACCCAATATTGTGGCTTTAAAGAAAGATAACGCTTAAGCCGGTGCTAGTGGGCTTGAGAGGCGTTGCACTTTACATTACCTCTCATGAACAGACTCGGCTACATTTCTGTCTTGGTTGTCTTTGCTACTTTCAAGTGATCCCGTTTTCAGTATCTATTGTATGTTGCAAAGAATTAAAAAGGTATGTACATGCATACATATAAGGCATTACACTTATGTACACCGATACCGAAACACACGCAGCTTATACATTTCAAGAACATATTTTGCTTCCCAGGGATTCTAACTGTAATTTTACAGTCAGGTGCTTAACCCATTGGCCAAGTAGGGCTTCTTGAAATCATGATCTATGTGTCTCTTATTCGTTTTTCTAGAGCTTGTACTCGAGATGAGGACTTTAATATTCGTAATCTTTGTATACATAAAAAGCTACTCCATCAGCACTACCGTTACCATAAACTTCGTAAAACCTTTGCAAACTTTTATTGTCGTAACCCCGATCTTCTTTCGAAATATAAAAGTAATTTAAAAACTCTTCTGCGACAAGGACTATCACAACCTGACTTATGTGCTGATGTGATTTCAACACTTCGTAAGATCCTTGGTCATGATCACGTTCATACTATCTTTGTCAAACCTGTTAAAAGTTTTATCAAAATAGGTTATGACAATATCATTGTGCAACGCATTGCATGCTTGGTGGTGAACCCATTTACAGTTTGCCACTATGCTTTCCCTTTTAATTGTGCGATGACCGGACAGGATGTGGACCCTATGATGATTTCTTCCTAAAGTCCAAAAGGTAGGTGACGTTTGATGTTGTCTGCAATATTGTCCTGTCGTGTCCTCAATGGTCTATTCTCTTGTTGCACTGACTTCTGCTAAGTCACTGTGGCTTTCTAGGCTATTGCTTTTTTTGTATTTATATATACACGAGCATATTTGTGTTTTACTTATATTGCCTATATAATGCTGTCTTGTTGATTAGAGAATAGTTCATGCAGAGGATTTCTTTATTTACACTGTTCCGTTTTATTGGGATGATAGTAGGGTAAGTGTTAGGTTTGGTGCACCCTAGAACTTGGTTTTAACCCTAGAGGCCGTTTTGCCACTGACCGTTCCAAGGCGGTAGCCCTATTGTCAACACTGTTTGTAGCTGTGACGTCATTTGCCTTTATTCTTTATTAACAACGCCATTAATTGTTTTCTCTTTGCGTGTTTTGGAATTTACTGTGTTCTGTGAAAGCTGCATTTCCTGTTCGACCTTTATACTTATTTTATGTATAAGCACTATCGTTTATTATAATAAAAACAAACCGTTACATGTAATGAATGAGTTGAACGCACTTCAGTGAGTATAAATCTTTCATATCACACAAAGACGGTAATCTTCCGTGATGCAAAACATATTTTATGAAATTAAAACTGGGATTCCGGTAAATTTACTTCTTCTATTCATCCTTCGAAGTGTTACCACTTAAATCGTTGCGTAAAATATGTAACATTCGTATTGACAATAGCACATTAGGTTGATATCATCAAGCACTTGGTTTAATCATTTGCTTTTTCTTGATAACATCCACAGTGACTGTTCAATTACCCAGAGAAGTCTTTTACATGTAATGGATGTCAAACAAGATTATAAGTTTAATAAAAAAAAAATATGTTTTGTTTCAGTATTAAATACACTGGACATAAATACGAATTTGGCATTACGAATTTGGTATTTCACACTTTCGGCGTTTCAAAGTAGGTAATAAACTATCTGGAATTTAGAATAATACAAAAAGTATATGTATTTAAACCACTTACAATATATTTAAGTTTTAAGAAAATAATAAAGATAATAATAACCGTTTTCAAAACTAAATGCCCCTCAACCTTTTTCAAGAGGCTTGACAGTGTTGCTTTTTTTACAGGGCGGATTTCCCTCTGCGCGGCGAAGACAATTTTGTAACCTATTCCCTCTGCGCAGCGAAGACAATTGTGTAACCTATTGTCCCCTTTTACATTTCCGCGATGTAACTATTTTGATTATTACTGTATAGATTTCCGTGATTGAACTAATTTATGGGTTTCCGTGATTGAACTAATGTATTCACACTGTTGATTAAATATGTCTCAGCTTTGTGTGTTTGAGGCTGCTGTTAAAATAAATGCCCAATCCTCGTTTCAATAGTATTACTTTATTGCAATTCACTCTACATGTCTATAGACAGTATACATGTAAATACAGGCAGTATAATTGTTTATAATTAACGACTGATACTACGTTTCACTACCGAACTTGTTCATAGCGACAGACTCTTCTCGCTTCAAAGGTCTGGAAGTTATATATATTGTATACAAAATTTCAGACAGTATTAAGTATACTAAACAATTTCTTAACGTGGAATGTAGATAGAGACGTAGTAATGTAATTTTGTCAAAATGTCAAAGATATAGCAGCATCTTGCCTGAGAGATACCCATAGGTGGTAATACAAATGTTTATATTGACAATTTACCTGGCATCATATAACCTCTATTTCATATAAATGTGAAAGATTTCTATGAGACTGTAAAACGTATTTCGTTTTGCACGTTGAACTAAAACAGTTATATTAATATTTTTCTATTGGAATACTAATCTACCTTGATACCAACACTCTGTCATGCCTATAGTAGAAAACGACACTTTACAACTTTAATACGGAAACACTGTGCTCGTTGTGATCGTTCGGCATTGTCCATGACTTTGTTTACAAATAAATTATTCACGACTATACGCACGTCTAAATACTCCAAGGACGTGTAACTGGATATAGGCACGTGTTCATTTAACCAGTTAAATGTGTCTTTCTGAATTAGCTGTGAACTGAATATTAATTGATAAGTGAAAGTAACAAACCGCCCTGAATATTATCACATTGTATCTTTATTCGTGGAGGGTGCTATCTCAAATATTTCCTGAAATGTGTCGAACTTAATAAAACATGTATGTGTTACCTTTATTATAATTAAAGGCAAACAATAGTTAGTCAAGAATGAAAAGAGAGATCAATTCAGACACACATACACACTGAATCGTATATGCGATCATTTAAGAGTTTTGATACATTCGCACAGTTTTGACGTGGCGTTCAACCGCTGAATTGTATATATAATTTCGATAATATAGTCATATACGTGTAAATATAAACATTGCACATCGACTGATTACATTCAATGATTTTAGTAATACTCTTTTTATTTTGGTTTTATTAAATTATTACGGTAATTCGTATTTCAATATATTCTGTCATAAACTCGCCTCGTATATTGGTCTAACCTCTGTACAGCAATCATGCCTGAGTTATAGTAGAAATCAACTTTCCATTCTTATCTTATATTTTGACATAAGTATTTAACAATGTAGCAATTAAAAAGTGATTCACAAATGTTCGGTTGTTATACGTAGTGAATGGAAAATTCCACGAATAGCGTAAGTGCTTTAAATCAAGGGCCATACATGTGGTGTTGTTTCTAATCTGATTTAGCTAGTTTTCAAACATGTTCACGTTGTCATTAATACATGTAACAACAATCTGGCCAAGTTTGGTAAAGTACATGATGAAGACGTTACCGTGCTCACAAGACAGAATATGCCTTTTTTAAATAAATCACGGGTCATAACTCTGTTGTTACTAATATGAATTAGCTGGTCTTTGAACTCGTTCGAGCGTTTTAAAATATCAGCAATCTGTTCAACTTTGGAAATGATCAAACACAAAATGAAGGTGATAGAGTGTTAACAAGTCAGAATATTTCACTTTTCATTCTAACAACGGTCATAACTCTGGTAATCTTAGCCCGATCTAGCTGGTAGCTTAAATTCATACCCAGCTCTAAATAAAATAACAATTTGAATATGAAAGCCAAACAGCTACATAGTAGATGCCAGCATAACAAAGGCACGATGAGACAATGTTCAGTCTGTTGTCAATCATTTTATGATTGTGATGTCATATGCTTTGACTTTAAGTTATACTTGTTATCGTGTTTGTTTCTGTTCGTGTTCGTGGTTAGTTTAAACTTATTTATTTTACATCGATTGTAAGGAAAACCCTATGCACTTTTTTTAATCACTCTCGATGTCTTCCTGGTAGAACCAGTACTAAGGAAATGCATATAATGTGTCTTGCTCAGGGATTCAGCATATATGGTTATGGTTATTTCATCTGATATTTGCCATACTTGTTCACAATGTTGTTTTCAATAAAAGAATAACATCTCAGTACATCTTTAAAAAAATAAAATAATGGTATCTTTGTTTTTCTCAAAACAAATATCAAACTATATATAACTTTAATTTGTCAATGATATATATTACAATGAACACAATGCAGCCAGTAGAGCGATATATACTCTACTGGGTCTCTTATGTGCGCTAATAGCTAAAAACAGTAAAGCACCATTATTCTAGAAAAAAAC
Source organism: Cyrtodaria siliqua (assembly GCA_037043455.1). Classification (NCBI taxonomy): domain Eukaryota; kingdom Metazoa; phylum Mollusca; class Bivalvia; order Adapedonta; family Hiatellidae; genus Cyrtodaria; species Cyrtodaria siliqua. Next base: position 30,386 of record JAWPHD010011960.1, read on the forward strand.
TGTGATAAAATAAAGCTGCTAGGTTTAATGCTCAATAAAAACTCTACGATTGCGATGCGTTCCTTTGAAACTGTGAAGTAATTATTGAAATGCAGATCGATAAATTTCTCTTGGAAACTGTAACTCCATGACAACTGTCTGCTAGTTATAAAGTTGAACAAATAAAGAGGGATGGTGGAATAATGGCAAAATGGAAGCGGACAACGTTAAACATCCCTCAACTCAACCCCTCCCAGATCTTCAAATTGATTCAAACTTATTATTTATCGATGTACTAGCAAACATATGGTTTAGATTATTTCGAGCCGTTCCAAAGAGCATAGGAATCAATGATCCATGCCTTACTCTTACTATTGAATAATAGTCTCCGATACACGGGACCACCTGGTTTACGCCCCTTTCCGACGAATGAAGCTAGGACAAGTCCCTTGCATCTAAAGTAACCCAGCGGCTCCAGTGTCTATAGTTGTCGAGCATTATTATTGTAATTAGGTACTTTGTAATTTATTAAATTAAATGATGAAAAGCTGTAATGCGGTATCTATCGGAGCAACTGATTGCTCAATGAATACGAAAAGGTCACTTATTACTAAACATAAATAAAATGTTGCACAGTTGCCTGTGAATGTCGTGTGTTAATACCATTAATGGTAGCTGTGAGAATCATAAATAGCTCTTACGGTGTCGTATTCCGTACCTACCATACATCTATGAATCCACGGGTGAGCATGTAGAGCGATTATTTCTGCTATTTCTGTGAGGTTTTTCGAAGACAATGTGCAATGTTTCCTTAATTAAACGACACCGCGTTTCAATTAAATAAACCTTTATTATCTGATTATCACAGGTTCTTCCTCACAACTAATTCAATGTAATGATTTCAGGTATTTTTTATAATCAACTACTAGGTGCTTTTTCTTCTCTCTAGACGTCCTAGTTCTTAATTGAATTTCTTTGTCGACCTTATTTTTCAAGAGCTTTTCGTTATACTTAGTGAGAAATAAAAGCATATCCCGCAGATATGTTATATTTATTTTTCATAATCACACAAAGCTGATAAAAAAAGTCAAACAGGAACTATAGCATTCAAGGACCACAGACAACCACAAACACGCACAGAACAAACAACAACTACGAAGATGATTAAAATGCAAGATAGGATATCACAAACATAAAAGAGTTGACAATAGTGCTACCGCCTTGGAACGGTCAGTGGGAAAAGGCACCTGGCATTTATACCATGTTCTAGGGTGCACAAAACATCACGCTTACCCTATTCTCATCGCAATAAAACGGGACAGTGTAAATACAGATATACCAGCCAGGTTATATTCTCTAACACACAATGTAGCATTAATAGGCAATACAAGTAAAACACCTACATTATCATGTATATATAATATCAAAACATACCCTAGAAAGCCACAAAGCAAGTATTTAATGACTTGGCAGAAGACAGAGATACAAGAAAACATACAGTTAAAGGTATGACAAAACACGATTTAAGACAAACAAACGCTTCCGTCCCATAAGGATTTACGTAGACGTCATCATAGGGTCCACAATATGTCCGGTCATCGCACAATCAAAGAGGAAAGCAAAGAGGCGAACTGTCAATGCGTCAACCAATAAGCCTGCTGTACGTTGCAAAATGATAGTGTCATAACCTCTTTTTATAAACTGTTAACAGTTGTTTTCTAGCCAAACTTAACCCTTGGACTTATTTGTTAACCGTATATTCGTAGAGAGCATTTCGTTACATTTGGTTATTTGTATGCATGGACGTGTGGGTATAGCTGTTTTATTACGGGGATTTTATGACATGCATAGATCCTTCAATGCTCAATTTCCTGTTCGACTTTTATATATATTGTTGGGGTGTGCCGGGGAAAGCGTTGGGAGTCGGGGCAGGGTGAACTGAATCTATATGTACATAAAGGTGGTTGTATATTTCTTAGCAATACGTCTGTCTTTAATTTTCCATTTTTAATTCTACCCATTTCAAAAATAAATCTTAGGGTATCCATGGTTTTTGAATGAATGTTGTTTTGTTATGATGTTATAGAATCAGTCTCAAAACTTTCAGACTGCCCCTCGTAATACTGTCATTATCAAAGTCGATGTAGCTAAGTAGTAAGAACGTTCACTGTAAACCAGAGGTTAGAAGGTATCGTGTTCTGTTTTGTTCGGAATAACTATAGTTAGTCTAAATTTATTTATTTTACATCGATTCTAACGAAAGTTTTATGTACTTATTTGAATCACTCTCGATGTCTTTCTGGGTAGAACCAGTACTAAGCAATGCAGATAAAGTGTCTTGCTCAAGGACACAACGCATATGGCACTTATTTCAGCACAATACAGAACTATAGGTCTGCATGTGTACATTACGATACGCACTGCTCGGGGAATATAAGGTAAATGATGTCCTGCCTTAAGTTTGATTGTTTAAATGCCTGAATTCGCCTTAAATTGGTGAGCATGGATTTACAAATATCGACAAGCCTGCACATATATTTTATGTAAACAACATACGGTCTGCAGTTTATTGCAAACATAGGCAGTTCACCATTATCACCGGCATTGCGTTTGCTCTTAGGACTTTGTAAAATTCCAGAACTCACAGCCTTAGCCTAATGTCAAATACTTAAAGAAATAACAAAAGCTGACAATGTGTTATTATCATATGACCGCACAATTTGTTTTTAGGTGTACATTACTTCAAGCTCCTTTCGGTATAATGCTTGTGGATTAAGAGAAGATGATGTATTATAAGTGTAATACATACTTAGATAAATGATAGTGTGAGATTTATAATGTAATGCCATTATCTTGATTATACAGATATCGCTCGTTATTACGAGTATGTCGACTTTTAACCCCCATTTGTTGCCTTACTGGTAAAAATAGTTAAAGTTAAACACGGCAGTCTGGCAAATGTAGCGGAAATTAGCACCTTGGTCTTTTAATTTTACCCTGCTTGAATATATAATTAATGATGTTAACTATTTAATACAATTAAGTCTTCGTTAATATATCATATTTTTTAATTACATCCCGTGTACAATATAACTAAACATGAGTAACATTTAAAAACAATTCTCTTTGAACTATTAAATATTTATACTTATTTGCAGATATGGATATGCAGGCTATGTAAAGGAACTATTGTAACGCGTCGAGTATTAGACATATCGATAATGCATTGTGTCCCTCATTGTCTAGTATTTTGATATTTTCCAGAGCATTTCCCTGTCGTAAACATTTATATCAATCACAATTCTAGATTGGAGAAATATTTCTATGACTTCAATGAAAGAAAATAAAATGAGTTAATAAAGTGCTGTCTTTATTTCGTTGTATTTGAAATACAATATATAATCGTGCGATCTTGCATTTGTGTCTATCCCGAGAGAATCTTTGTTGGACATAAAAGCGGATATGCTGAACTTAAAGCAGAAGTATGCTGCGAATGAAAGTGCGCGATCATCCCAAGTAATTGTTTTAAAAGATACTGTGTTAAGCCTGAAGCGTGATGTACGGGATGTAGAACAAGCAGTGACATGCAACATTGACAAAGTGAAACTCTGCATGGAGCGTATTGAGTCAGAGAAATCTTCAGGTGTTGCTTCCCTGAAAAATGAACTCAAAGTGCTTAAAGAAAGCGTAAAAAAGGATAAAAATATCGGACAGGGAAAGCAGCATTCAAGGACGACAGTCAACCACAAAACACAAAAACAAACACGCAAACAGACAAACGAAAAGACAAAAGTAATAAAAAATCCAAACGACATCACAAACACAAAAGGGTTGACAATAGGGCTACCGCCTTGGAACGGTCAGTGGCAAAGTAGGCCACTGGGGGTTTAAACCGGTTCTAGGGTGCACCAAACCTCACACTTACCCTACTGTCATCCCATTAAAACAGGACAGTGTAAATAAAGAAATCCCCGCCATGATCTAATCTCTAACCAACAAGGCAGCATCAATAGGCAATATAAGTAACACACAAATATGCTCGTGTAAATATAATACAAAAAAACAATAGCCTAAAGTCTTGTGAGGAAAATCTTGATTCTGCAATGGCTCTCCTAAACAAAGTAAGCAATCAAATGCCATTATATTCCGCAGTTGCTAAAAATAAGAAAGAAGTATCTTCTAAAATAATCCAAACAAATGAAAGCTGTTTGCAGAATGAAGATCAACCTCGACAAGACAATCATATTGCAATTAGTCCGAGTATAACTCCTACTCACACACAAGTAAAGTCAAAGATACTCCAGCTGGTTGTGGAAATAAAAATACTGAAAACCAGTCTGGGATGTCCTCTGATTCTTGCTCTCAGATACTACCTAATGCGCTGAGTACAAATGTAAAATCAACAGATACTCCAGTAGGTTATGCAACTAAAAATACTGTAAACCAGTCAAGGATATCCTCTGACCCTTACTGTCAGACATTACCTCCTGTGCTGGGTACAAGTACGTCATCTAAGGAATCGCATGCTTGTAGTCGAGATATTAGTTTCTCGGAAATAATTAAATCGGTTGGCACCCCTTCTGCTTCCAAAATTACTCCAAACAAACATATTCCTGTTGTAAAATCCAACAGATTGTCAAACTATTATCAGTCGGCTGCCCGTTATAGTACTTCGGATGATGATGATAATAATGAGTATTTATCAGATTTTTTTGATTATATTAGGAAGCGGACTAAGCGGTTTTATTTGGGCGGGTTCAAGCCAACTATAACAGAAAGTAAAATTGCACAATATGTGAACAGAAGGGGACCAAAGGTAACCAAGGTAACAATCTTTAGAAATAAGCTTAAACCAGTTGTAATTCGTCTGAATGTAGAAGATGATTGTGATGCAAGCTTGCTGGAAGATCGGTTCTTCTGGGCTAAAGGTGTTACATGCAGACCGTGGGTCTCGCGCTCGATGTATACTAAAACGCACAGTGAAAATCTACATTGTCCATCTCGATACAGTGATTACCATAAGGGTCATGGCCCTGAACATGCTAGTTACTGGAACGAGACTGTACATCGATCTGACTGGTCGGATTATAATCCATATCTTTGCCTTGATGAGTAAAGCAGTGTTCTACTCATAAAAAGTACCATTTATAACTAGTTAAAATGGCAATGCTAAGACTAATGTCATGGAATGTTACTGGTATTATGTCAAGTTGTACATATCTCAGTGATACTTTAAACAAGTACTCAGTTGACATATGTGGAGTATCGGAGCACTGGCTTTATCAGAAAGATCTTCATTTTTTGAGCAAAATTGATAATATGTATGCATGTCATTCTGTATGTGATAACGATCTCAAACTTCCAAGTCATCGTAAAGTAGGAAAGGGGGGTGTAGCCATTTTGTGGAATATTAAATATACGAGTAGAATATCCACATTACAAATTGACGATGATAGGATTATCGGTATACACTTAGAAGTAAGTACCAACGTGTACGTGTTCATATGTCAAGTGTATTTACCAAGTAAGAACCACTGTAATGCCATATTTAGGGAATATGTAGATAAACTTTCAGATTTGATACATGCTTATTCGGAAAGAGGCTTTGTAGTTTTCATGGGTGATTTAAATGTACACCTCAATTCCTATAAATATAATAAGCGTCTTGATGATAGAGGGTATGTGTTTAATGAGTTTATGCTCGGAAACAGATTTACATCTATAAATACTTTGCCATTATGCAGTGGTGCAATTTCAAGTTTTGTATCTAAAAATGGTTAGAGCCTTATAGACCATATTTTACTACCAACAGATAAAATAGATTATGCTTCTGACTGTCAAATATTAGACGACGGTTCTTTAAGTTTCTCCAATCATCGTCCTGTTTTATGTACTCTCTTATTTCCGAGTTATGAAAGAATCACCCCTAGCATTGAGAGTGGCCACCGTATTAAATGGTCCAAAGTACCAGTGGACATTTTAAAAGAGTATGAAATATTCCTTGAAAATGACCCAATCCTTAAAAACGCTAAGGACTTGGCTTTGACTTCTAAATCAGACATAGATCAATTGTATGACTTATTGGTCACAATGATTTTAAATGCATCCAATGTATGTTTGCCAAAATCTAAATTCAGGCATCACTTAAAGCCGTATTGGAATAAACAACTGAATTGTTATCATAATAACATGAAAAATAAAAGAATGACATGGCTGAGTAATGGAAAACCGAGAAACGGTTTATCATACTTTAATTATAAAGAAGCAAAACGCGAGTTTAGATGTCAACATAGATATGCTGTTGATCAGTATATGGTTAAGCTCAGTCATGCAATAGACGAAGCTGCTGAGATTGACCAAGATTTATTTTGGAACTTAGTAAACGCTAGACGGAAAAAATCATGTACTGCCCCCGGTACTGAAATGAACTTTAATGAAATACTATCTAGAAATCCAATAGACATATTGTCGGGTTGGCGTAATTACTTTAGTGATTTGTACTCTGTCGATGACGATTCCAATTTCGATAGTGCATTTTTTCAACATGTAAATGAGTATTAAGTAATTATAATGTATGCGATTTAATACCAATCTCAGTAGCGGATATTAATTATTTTCTAAGGCTGGCGAAACGAAACAAAGCTTGTGGCGAGGACAAAATATAATATGAACATATCATTCATGCCGGTGTAATAGTTAAACAGCTGATAGAAAACTTGCTCAGGGCAATGTTGAAATTAGCGCACGCTCCCGAAAAGATGAAATGCGGTATAATCATAACACTATTTAAAGGTGGGAAAAAATAGCAAAGGGATCCTAATAGCTACAGGGCGATAATGGAAACAAAATACCTATTAACCATCTTCAAGGGGGTTTTCAAAAAGACTTGGGATGCTTAATGACATCTTTTATCTTTCGTGAAAGCATTTATTTTGCTTAGGAAAATACAAGCAAATTGTATGTCGGAATAAATGACTCAAGACAGGCGTTTGATAGATTATGGCATAATGGCCTTTTCTTTAAACTGAATGAATTTAACATATATCCTACAACCTACAAAGCCATAATTGATATGTATAATAATGTCGTGTTCGATGTAATGGCAATGTATCTGAAACGCTTCGTGTACGGCAGGGAACAAGACAGGGAGGAGTCAGTAGCCCTTTCCTCTATCTTGCATATATTAATGGCTTAATATCAGAAATTGAAGACTCGGGTCTTAGCTTTTGTCTTGTCAACATTAATTGTAGTTGTTTAACTGTTGCGGATGATATGGTTCTCGTGTCATTTTCAAAACTAGGCCTGGACAAAATGATGTCCATATGTAATGACTATGCAACTAAATGGAGATTTAAATATAATGCAAGTAAATGTTCCGTGATAGTGTTTAATGAGACAAAGTTTGAATTCGAAAACAAAAATAGAACATGGAAAATTGGTAATGAACCTGTCGTCGAAACTATAAATTATACACATCTAGGCGTTATTTGTAATAAATACATGGATATACAGGGCAGTATCAAAGAATCCTGCCGTAAATTAAGAGGTGCATTTTTAGGTTTGATAAATGCTGGTCTCCATGAAGATGGTCTTCACCCTATAACATCAATGAAAATATATAAGTCCGTTGTAATTCCAAAAGCCCTGTATGGTTGCGAACTGTGGTATGACATGACAAAAAGGTGATATGTTAATGTTGGAACGATCGCATCGATTCTGCATAAAATATATGCAATCAATTCCTATTCACACGAGAACTGATATATGTCTTAGTTTGATAGGTGCTAAATCAATTGAGAGCGAAATTGACACTCGTAAGCTTCTATTTTGAGGACAATTATGCCGTTCAATATGTTAACATGTAGTAAGAGAGGTCTTTATTTATAGACTATTACATTTTATCGAAAATCCATCGCATCAGAGAGGATACACACCAGAAATCTATCGTATTTTAAGGAAGTATTCACTTCTCAATTTTTTAAATGAATTCAGAATTTCTGGTGTATTTCCTTCGAAATTTACTTGGAAGCGCATGATAAAAACAGTGTGTGTACAATGGCAGAAACTGAGTGGTCATTTAGAGTAAATAATGATTGCTCTTTAAGAGACTTTTTGTGCATAAAACCAATGCTTAGTCATGCTTGTGAGTTATGGGGATTTTCTAAAGCGCAACCAAAATACACGACTAAATGCAAAAGTGCAATATGTCTATTATGTAAATTATTTAGTGACACTTATACCAACAGTTGCCCCCGGTGTAAAAGACAAGTTTCATCTATCTCAGAACACTATATTTTTTATTGTGTTCGTACTGAACATATTTCAGTTAAATTGTGGCAGTCAATTTTTACCATTGTTGGTTCAAATGTATTTAACATATTCATAAACTTAAGTCCGCGGGAACAAATAATTGTCATGCTAAATGGTATGAGACCACTTAGTGATAAAAGCAATTTGACTTGTTTAAAGCTACAGAGTCCCTATATCAATCGATTTCTTCTTTGTAGGCGTGTCTTTATGTGTAACTTCATGTTCACCAGCTCATGTCGAAATCGGGTATTTAAGCGAGCAAATATAGCGAAGGAAATCATTTACTGTATATACATCGACCAGTGCACATCGTACCTATACACAGGTAACAGTAATTTTTACAAAAAGAAAGTTTGCTTTTTTCGGGGCTCGAACACACGACCTTCTGATTTCAAGTCCTGTGCTCTAACCACTGAACTAAAACGCTACTTGAGAAAATATTATACTAACTACCATATATTATGAGTCAAAATAACTTAACATATTTGAACTAATGATGGATCAATAAATATGCAGTCCATAGTTACGCACGTGTAAATTAACATGGCCTGGTGTAATACCGTATCTTATCAATATGAAACTAATCCTTCGCCTCAAATCAACCATATCTCGACTTGTTTTTTAGCGCTCGATGAGTTTGTGTGTGCTCTTGTTATTACGTAATGCCTATTTAGTGTTAAAAATGCTACAAAATATCAATAAATAGCAGTGGTGTAAAGGTTCAGCGTACATCTTTCAAATCTTACAAGTGCAAGGCTGTGGTTCAAATCCCGTTCCGGGCAACTATTTTTTATCACATATATTCTGGAGCCGTATATTTATCGATGTTACCTGTACGGAGGCTAAATAAAAATGTGAAATTTTACGTATCGATTTCTCCTTATATACCGACTTTTGGGTTGTTCGTCGATTTGAAACTACTTCACACATGACTCATTCATATTCATGAGTTATTACCAGTTAAAATAGGGACTGTACAGCTTTAAAAGTTGTTATTAATGCTTTCCATTTAATATGGAGTGTTGGAGAAGCAGTAAATTGAAAATAATGCATTAATAGCCATGTGTGTAATTAAAATGTAATGTCATTGACTCTCCCTTATATTTCGCTTCCATAAGGGAGAGTGATGTTATGATGTTTATTTTTCAAGAATGTATTTGCTAAACTGGTAAGATGAAGTAAACTATGTGTGATTCCATACCTGATCTTTTATTTTGTTTCATAAAGGCTGGGTATGGACTCGATTACTAGTTTATCTTTAAACATAACAATTTTTTAACACTTTGTTATCTGTTGTACATATTGAATATGAAAAGTATTTATTATAAGGGTAAGCAAATATGTTCCATGAACATACGAGTACAGTCATGGAATCAGTTTAATTATATTAAAAGACTCCAACATGAATGTATATATATTAACTTATTCTTATACTTTACTCTACGTCAACATTTTTCTCATTGTCTTTTGTAGTAGTACTTCTGTGTTACTGCGTATATTTGTCCCTAAATTACTGATTGTCATGTATATATTATTATTGAATAGTTTGAATGCTTGTATGTAAACTTATATTGTATGCTCTCCAACTGGGAGGAAAATAATCAATCAATCAACTACTGACGCAAACAGTCATACACCCAATATATAGTTTCATATCTAGCCGAATATTAGACCACTTGGAAACTGCTACCTACATAGTATACTTGAACATAAAACACGTAATACTTATATTAAATATATACAGAGGCTCTAACATGAGAGCCTATTAAATATTGAATTTATCCAAGTTGGATAAACATGTAGTGCGAGGTTGTGTTGAGCATTATATCAAACGAGTTTCATAAATTCAATATTAAATATGCACGAATGTGAGATTCAATTTATTGCATAACTCCAAACACAGCCTCACACGGATCATTTGTACCTGCCTATATATACTCGGTAAAAAACGTTTTTGACCAGGGTATATAAAGTTTTATAAAAAGAAAACTAGTGGACAGAATTTAAATATCTTTTTTTAGTAACCAAGGTCTACCCTACCCGGTTAATTTGCTATCAGAAACATTAAATTCCAAACTAGATTTGATTTTAAAAACTATCGCGAACACACAAAGGGTCTGTAAAAAATGTTGATAAGTCCATAAGAGTAACAGTTACACATTCGAGTAACGAATAAAAAGATTATTATCTTTTCGCAAACTTTCATTGTAAACGATATTATTGTTGATTGTTGATCTATTGTGAAATATCAACTGAGATAATAAGGGTTATGGTCGAATGTCATGGTTCAGCGATCATTGTACAGGTTCGAACACTGCCATTGTCCAAAACTTTTTGTACAGAGTAAATAACGTTGTCGTTTGTATGAAGACGTCATATGTTAACTCTGTCTCTCCATTCGACACCTAGCAACGGAATCGTTTCGTCGATATACGTAATCCGGTATTTTAAACGGTAAAAGAAATTGCAATTCCGATGCTTTTCGAGCAGAACGGAAAAGACCGAAAAATTATTCCGCGTTCATTTGCTTAGGTATTACACTAGTGTAATACTTATGATACACGCCGCAAATTATGTGATAAAACAATGAATTGCGTACACGTTTGTATCATAATTCCAATTATGAATACTATATATACAAAAATATATAGTAAAACGTCGACATGCCTTAATAATATAACTGTTCCAGCAACAATGGAATACTATAGCATTGTAATTTCAAAAAACATTTTTTATCAGCATTTTTCATCAAACATTAAGTGTTTTATTGTTTGCTCTACCATTTTCATCAATCAGTTGCCCCAAATTTTAAATACTTGAACAAGTTATTCATGATGCTTTACTACCCGTGCTACCCGTGCTCTTCATAACTAAGAGCGTGATCTATATATACTATATCTATACACATATGGTAATCACTAAATCGGATTTACATGTTCGATATGAAGAGAAATCTTCACCGTTAAGACACATCGGTCACTCTTTCGATTTGAGATTGTTAACGGTGAACAATTTTCTTCATAGAGTGTAGCTTTAATTTGCTTTTACAAATTGTTACAAACAAGCTATTATTTAGCTTTATTGGTTTGTGTGACTACCAGAGTATTATCAAACACATTAGTAAATATACAATAGATAATATACTTCATTAACGACATGATTGATGTGTCTGCAAGATACTGAAATTTAACAAATAATGTTGCTTTTTTTACGCCTACCATCGAGTGCCGAATTTCCTTATATAACTCGAATGCTATGATTATTTTAATATGTAATAGTATTAGGTATATTTCGTGTTACGAGAAGTCATGACTTTTATTATAGTTCCTACCAAAATACCTTTCTCGTCAAATTCACTCAGGCTACATACAAATATAGCAGCAAAAGGTAAAAACATATACTCGGTAAAAAGTTTTGGACCAGGGTATATAAAGTCATATAAAAAAGAAAACTAGAATTTAAGTATCTGTTTTTAGTAACCAAGGTCTTCCCTACCCTGTTAATTTGGTACCAGAAACATTAAATTCCAAACAAGATTTGATTTTAAAAAAATATCGCGAACACACAAAGGGTCTGTAAAAAATCTTGCAAAGTCCATAAAAAGTAACATTTACAGACATTCGACTAACCAACAAAAAGATTATTATTTTTTTGCAAACTGTCATTGTAAACGATAATTATTGCTGATTGTTGATCTATTGTCAATTAGGAGAGATAATAAGGGATAATAATAATAAAATCCGTCAACTGGTTTTCTTTTTATGCGCCATTATATGCCCTGGTCCAAAACTTTTTTTACCGAATATATATTACAAGCCCAGTAAACGACGTCATCAGAAGGTGCAAGAGATGATCAGCCGTAACGATGATTTGTCTCGACTCGGTAGGTAAACACACGCATTTCAGCTCTAATTCTCAGTCCATAAAGATATAATTATGCCTAAAGTATCGCAATCAATGGTAAAAAGACTCGGTTAATATTCACTTCTGCTAATACTTAGCGAAACGAGAGCAGAATCAAAGAAAGTTAAAAATGAAAAAACTTCGCTGAGAATCATCTCGCTAAAATAACTTTCTTTGATTCTGTATTAGCAGAAGTGAATATTAACCGTGTCTTTTTACCATTGATTGCGATACTTTAGGCATAGTTATATCTTTATGGACTAAGAATTAGAGCTGAAATGCGTGTGTTTACTTACCAAGTCGAGACAAATCTTCGTTACGGATGATCATCTCGTGCACCTGCTGATGACGTCGATTACTGGGCTTGTATTACATATTGATTTAGGTAGAGAAATGGCTCTGATATAAGAACGAGTGCGGAGCACGAGTTCTTATATCGGGGCACTTTCTCTACCGAGGGAGATATTTTCAGTATCTCAAAAACACTGGTGATTAAATTATATATTACATAATTTAAAATGATATTTGATTAATATTTCTAATGATTCGCGCCTTTTTACACCAGTTTGCACGAGAACGCCATGACGACGTTACGTCATACAAACAAAACAGGTGGAACCGGAACTCTTCGTTAATTTCCGTAATCGGTATTTCCTAGTGGCGGTATCTGACGAAGACGTTCGTAAAACAATCGGAACGTCATTTGCCGTTCCCTACACTGACGGAAAAGGCCGAGCAATGTTCCGTACTGTGAAATATCTCCCAGTGGGAGATATTTCACTGTAGAGCTAACGAGTAGATATAGCTTTTCTATCCCAGTATTTTCTATACAAATCACAGACAAATATGTAATATGGCAGCTTATCAATTTCAGTAGTTCAGATGTGGAGAGAATATTGGAAGAAAATATATGAGATAGGAAGAAGTTGAGGAATTTTCTAGAGGACAACGAGAACGTGTTTGATTTAATATATAAGTATATAAGGAAACAGTAAAATGTTTACAGTGAATATGTGTATCTATGTATACACCTATACAAATTGTCAACTTATACAGACGCGCAGGTGCATCATGTTTGTTTAAACAGAAACTAGTAGATCTAAAAATTGTATCATGATAGTTTTACAAAAACAGATTTACCACCGCCTGCACATATATTAATGATCGCTGTTCTTCTTGAACGCAAAAAGAAACAAGAATAAAACAAATCAAAAAATAAAATATCAGACACTTCCGATGCTTTTAAACATGTTACAATTATATAAAAGGTAAATACTTTTAAATGTATATGTTAAGCAAAACAATAACAATAATAAATGTGTCATACTATTTTAATATATACTTAAAGACGTCAATTCTCAGCTTTATGATTTGAGAACATCTGTTATATTATGGATTAATATTTTACCACCATATAAAAGCGTTGGACAATTTGTGAACGGCATAAACTATCTTTAAAATAACACATTTAATTACCATGATTACTGCATGTCTGTATGTATAATATAGCAGATGCTAGAGTTCTCTGTATATATGTTTGTGTCTGCATTGTTTGTTTTATTCATCGTTAAAGCATATGTGTCGATCTACATGTGGTATATTCTGCCCAACTCGATTTTACACAATTGTGTGTGTGCGGGTGTAGGGGTGGGGACTTTGAGACACTCGGTGTGGAGAGACGGATGTACCATAACAGGAAAAATGCGCATATATCGTGAATACTGGTATATCGTGAATACAGTCACTTCATATACTCGCCATACCCACAACAAACCTTCCATTCTCTCAATATGTTGTTTATAATGTTTACGGGTAACTGTACTTAAGATATAACATATTTCCAGCGGGTTTATGTTGTCCCAGATCAATACCTGGTAGGCGGGACTTGAATACCCATCGATGGGTTTCAAGTCCCAACCACCAGGTTTTGATCTCGCACAATATAAACCCGCTGGAAATATTTTATTTCTTATCTAACATGGAGTTTTATGTATCATTAAAACCATTTTGTCGAGAGATTGCACAAAATACAAACAAATTCTCACAAATTACATTGTATGCCTATCTCTCAACATCATTCTATTTAAATGTGTTGTTGAAAGGAAGCGTCGCTTAAAATAATCTCATTGCGTTTTTGTTTTGCATCTGACGTTTACAATGTCGTCTCAACGGTTAACGTGTTTTTTTGGCTTTTAAAATGACGTCTTAATGGTTGACGTACATGACGTTTATATAGATTTATCAGACCACACCAATGACCAATCCACATTGAGTATGTTAATAAACCATTTTAAATATAGCACTTACCCCTGCCCATCTCAGTTATCAACCCAGTCTATCTCCGACCATACTTTGTGCCTACCTTTAACACTTTCCCGTTATTTATATTGTTTACTGGTACATAGGCCATTATTTTTCAATATCAAACATACCTCCACTACCTCCTCACAAGTACACACTCGCTCTCTCTCTCTCTCTCTCTCTCTCTCTCTCCCTCTCTCTCTCTCTCTCTCTCTCTCTCTCTCTCATTCTCTCTCTCTCTCTTATTAATTTTCAGAAAATGACCTTTTCCTCTGTGTTCTTATTGATGTTTTATACAAGAGGGATGCCTCTGTTTCTGACGAAATATATCATGTTTTTGAATGTGTTTTTCTCTGAAATAGCACCTGGTCCAGCTGTGCTGTTCACGATCAGTTCTTGACATTTATTTAAGTCCGCACTATATAAATGCCGTTGAACGTCCATGGTATGCAATTCAATCGAGGAAAACACTGCTTAAAACAAGCCACACCACTGTGAAAGACCTGGTAGATGTCTTCTGATTTTGTTGTTTTTATAAGAAATTACGTTCTTGTTGATAATTGTCCTCGTGGCAAATAATTTTACGTTAACACACCATTATACGAACTAGCAGCGGTATAACGTCTCCCACTTGGATGCAATCAGAACTATGATATTAGTGATCTTAGATTCCGCTGGGTCCGATGTTTATATACAGATATCGGTGGTACATTCTCAAGTAAGTCGTTTTCTTTAATTTAATTTCCAATAGGAGGTTCTACTATCCAGCCTGTAAAGGCTCTAAATGTTGTTGTATCCGTCTTAGGATAAGATGTCTTCTTTTTATTTAGTCGTTTGGCTATTACTTGGGACACGCGTGTTATTGTACTGATTTCGCACATTGTGCTTCGTTCAGGGCAAACAACGTTGTTAGAAACTGGGACCATACTCTGCTGGCCAGGGAATGTTATGAAAATACCACAGTGAATGTTCCAAGTTTACCGTCTTGTGCATACCATGTTCGGACTGGCTCATATTGACATTTCAAATATTGAACTATACTCAACCAAGAGTGAGATGGCGTTAACGTTAGCAAGGATCGTTCACTACCATTCGTGAACAGTTTCAATCAAACCGAGACTGCAATATCGTTTTTACTTATCGTGTTGGGCGATTTTCAAAATTTCCCTTCTTAGCCGTTTTACTCATTTTATCAACAAATTATGAAACCAGTTAACTCATAATCCTGAAAGGCAACGTTCATTGCTATTTTTCATATCAGATCGACAAGGGAGGTTTAGTGGGTACCAGACTTAGGGGCTATATGTGTCCATATGTTACGGGGTAAACAAGCCCATAAACCTTGTCCATATAGCTAAGGAGGTATATTTCAGCCCTTTAAACTGTCCAGACTGTCCTAAACACTAGTAGACAAAGTTGTCTTCCTCGATAAAGGGGTATTTTTAAACAACAGCATCGTTTGAGGGACCACATCCTCCCCCACACCCCCCACTCCCATCCCACCACCACCACCCACCGTCTACTGATTTGTTTGAACGTCAAAATAAAAGGCTTATGGGCTACTAGCCTTTAAAAAATAGTTCATAAACCTGTCGTGGGCGACTATTTTAGCCCTTAAATCCCAATGTTAGCACGGACATAACAAACGACGTCCAGAACAAAACTCTAACCGATATATTGGGTCGGTGGAGGCATACATTTTCTAAAGGGTTAACATATATAGGTGTAGTTATTTTGACGGCGTTCAATGAATTCAATGTATTGTTTCATCCAATAGTATTTGTCATAGGCGACTGTACTAATAAACAATGAGTGCGTAACCTAACTACCGACTGCACTGTATCATAAATGCGAGTATATGTATCCACCTTGGTATTGCCAACCGGGATATTTTCAAGAACGTCTTGTTGATTACACATGTTACGAGCATTCATTGTAAATGGAATTAGAGAGGTAACACACAATACAGTGAATTAGTCACTACAATTGCGACGTTTTCCTTAGCATATAACAGCCGCCGTTTTTTTTTGCCACGCCGGTTTTTGGCAACAACAGCAAGTAATTCGAATGAGCTAGGGCACTTTCGACTATATCATATGAAAGCACATATCAAATGATAGTAAAATTATATTCTATATCATTGTTGACACTTTAATTTTTCCGAGAAATTTGACGCGAAGTTGACCTTTCCCATGGGAAAAGCCTATTTCCCATGGGACAATATATTCCCATGGGAAATGAT
The DNA here is from genome assembly GCA_037043455.1 of Cyrtodaria siliqua. NCBI lineage: Eukaryota > Metazoa > Mollusca > Bivalvia > Adapedonta > Hiatellidae > Cyrtodaria > Cyrtodaria siliqua. Next base: position 47,121 of record JAWPHD010011960.1, read on the forward strand.
TTGGGCAGTTTTCCCATGGGAAAAACAAAAGGTATTTATCTTTCAATATAATGTCAAAATAGTATGCGGCTTTCAGACAGGGAGGAGTCAGTAGCCCTTTCCTCTATCTTGCATATATTAATGGCTTAATATCAGAAATTGAAGACTCGGGTCTTAGCTTTTGTCTTGTCAACATTAATTGTAGTTGTTTAACTGTTGCGGATGATATGGTTCTCGTGTCATTTTCAAAACTAGGCCTGGACAAAATGATGTCCATATGTAATGACTATGCAACTAAATGGAGATTTAAATATAATGCAAGTAAATGTTCCGTGATAGTGTTAAATGAGACAAAGTTTGAATTCGAAAACAAAAATAGAACATGGAAAATTGGTAATGAACCTGTCGTCGAAACTATAAATTATACACATCTAGGCGTTATTTGTAATAAATACATGGATATACAGGGCAGTATCAAAGAATCCTGCCGTAAATTAAGAGGTGCATTTTTAGGTTTGATAAATGCTGGTCTCCATGAAGATGGTCTTCACCCTATAACATCAATGAAAATATATAAGTCCGTTGTAATTCCAAAAGCCCTGTATGGTTGCGAACTGTGGTATGACATGACAAAAAGGTGATATGTTAATGTTGGAACGATCGCATCGATTCTGCATAAAATATATGCAATCAATTCCTATTCAGAAGAGAACTGATATATGTCTTAGTTTGATAGGTGCTAAATCAATTGAGAGCGAAATTGACACTCGTAAGCTTCTATTTTGAGGACAATTATGCCGTTCAATATGTTAACATGTAGTAAGAGAGGTCTTTATTTATAGACTATTACATTTTATCGAAAATCCATCGCATCAGAGAGGATACACACCAGAAATCTATCGTATTTTAAGGAAGTATTCACTTCTCAATTTTTTAAATGAATTCAGAATTTCTGGTGTATTTCCTTCGAAATTTACTTGGAAGCGCATGATAAAAACAGTGTGTGTACAATGGCAGAAACTGAGTGGTCATTTAGAGTAAATAATGATTGCTCTTTAAGAGACTTTTTGTGCATAAAACCAATGCTTAGTCATGCTTGTGAGTTATGGGGATTTTCTAAAGCGCAACCAAAATACACGACTAAATGCAAAAGTGCAATATGTCTATTATGTAAATTATTTAGTGACAGTTATACCAACAGTTGCCCCCGGTGTGAAAGACAAGTTTCATCTATCTCAGAACACTATATTTTTTATTGTGTTCGTACTGAACATATTTCAGTTAAATTGTGGCAGTCAATTTTTACCATTGTTGGTTCAAATGTATTTAACATATTCATAAACTTAAGTCCGCGGGAACAAATAATTGTCATGCTAAATGGTATGAGACCACTTAGTGATAAAAGCAATTTGACTTGTTTAAAGCTACAGAGTCCCTATATCAATCGATTTCTTCTTTGTAGGCGTGTCTTTATGTGTAACTTCATGTTCACCAGCTCATGTCGAAATCGGGTATTTAAGCGAGCAAATATAGCGAAGGAAATCATTTACTGTATATACATCGACCAGTGCACATCGTACCTATACACAGGTAACAGTAATTTTTACAAAAAGAAAGTTTGCTTTTTTCGGGGCTCGAACACACGACCTTCTGATTTCAAGTCCTGTGCTCTAACCACTGAACTACAACGCTTCTTGAGAAAATATTATACTAACTACCATATATTATGAGTCAAAATAACTTAACATATTTGAACTAATGATGGATCAATAAATATGCAGTCCATAGTTACGCACCTGTAAATTAACATGGCCTGGTGTAATACCGTATCTTATCAATATGAAACTAATACTTCGCCTCAAATCAACCATATCTCGACTTGTTATTTAGCGCTTGATGAGTTTGTGTGTGCTCTTGTTATTACGTAATGCCTATTTAGTGTTAAAAATGCTACAAAATATCAATAAATAGCAGTGGTGTAAAGGTTCAGCGTACATCTTTCAAATCTTACAAGTGCAAGGCTGTGGTTCAAATCCCGTTCCGGGCAATTATTTGTTATCACATATATTCTGGAGCCGTATATTTATCGATGTTACCTGTACGGAGGCTAAATAAAAATGTGAAATTTTACGTATCGATTTCTCCTTATATACCGACTTTTGGGTTGTTCGTCGATTTGAAACTACTTCACACATGTCTCATTCATATTCATGAGTTATTACCAGTTAAAATAGGGACTGTACAGCTTTAAAAATTGTTATTAATGCTTTCCATTTAATATGGAGTGTTGGAGAAGCAGTAAATTGAAAATAATGCATTAATAGCCATGTGTGTAATTAAAATGTAATGTCATTGACTCTCCCTTAAATTTCGCTTCCATAAGGGAGAGTGATGTTATGATGTTTATTTTTCAAGAATGTATTTGCTAAACTGGTAAGATGAAGTAAACTATGTGTGATTCCATACCTGATCTTTTATTTTGTTTCATAAAGGCTGGGTATGGACTCGATTACTAGTTTATCTTTAAACATAACAATTTGTTAACACTTTGTTATCTGTTGTACATATTGAATATGAAAAGTATTTATTATAAGGGTAAGCAAATATGTTCCATGAACATACGAGTACAGTCATGGAATCAGTTTAAATATATTAAAAGACTCCAACATGAATGAATATATATTAACTTATTCTTATACTTTACTCTATGTCAACATTTTTCTCATTGTCTTTTGTAGTAGTACTTCTGTGTTACTGCGTATATTTGTCCCTAAATTACTGATTGTCATGTATATATTATTATTGAATAGTTTGAATGCTTGTATGTAGACTTATATTGTATGCTCTCCAACTGGGAGGAAAATAATCAATCAATCAACTACTGACGCAAACAGTCATACACCCAATATATAGTTTCATATCTAGCCGAATATTAGACCACTTGGAAACTGCTACCTACATAGTATACTTGAACATAAAACACGTAATACTTATATTAAATATATACAGAGGCTCTAACATGAGAGCCTATTAAATATTGAATTTATCCAAGTTGGATAAACATGTAGTGCGAGGTTGTGTTGAGCATTATATCAAACGAGTTTCATAAATTCAATATTAAATATGCACGAATGTGAGATTCAATTTATTGCATAACTCCAAACACAGCCTCATACGGATCATTTGTACCTGCCTATATATACTCGGTAAAAACGTTTTGGACCAGGGTATATAAAGTTTTATAAAAAGAAAACTAGTGGACAGAATTTAAATATCTTTTTTTTTTAGTAACCAAGGTCTACCCTACCCGGTTAATTTGCTACCAGAAACATTAAATTCCAAACTAGATTTGATTTTAAAAACTATCGCGAACACACAAAGGGTCTGTAACAAATGTTGATAAGTCCATAAAAAGTAACAGTTACACATTCGAGTAACGAATAAAAGAATTATTATCTTTTCGCAAACTTTCATTGTAAACGATATTATTGTTGATTGTTGATCTATTGTGAAATATCAACTGAGATATTAAGGGTTATGGTCGAATGTCATTGTTCAGCGATCATTGTACGGGTTCGAACACTGCCATTGTCCAAAACTTTTTGTACAGAGTAAATAACGTTGTCGTTTGTATGAAGACGTCATATGTTAACTCTGTCTCTCCATTCGACACCTAGCAACGGAATCGTTTCGTCGATATACGTAATCCGGTATTTTAAACGGTAAAAAAAATTACAATTCCGATGCTTTTCGAGCAGAACGGAAAAGACCGAAAAATTATTCCGCGTTCATTTGCTTAGGTATTACACTAGTGTAATACTTATGATACACGCCGCAAATTATGTGATAAAACAATGAATTGCGTACACGTTTGTATCATAATTCCAATTATGAATACTATATATACAAAAATATATAGTAAAACGTCGACATGCCTTAATAATATAACTGTTCCAGCAACAATGGAATACTATAGCATTGTAATTTCAAAAAACATTTTTTATCAGCATTTTTCATCAAACATTAAGTGTTTTATTGTTTGCTCTACCATTTTCATCAATCAGTTGCCCCAAATTTTAAATACTTGAACAAGTTATTCATGATGCTTTACTACCCGTGCTACCCGTGCTCTTCATAACTAAGAGCGTGATCTATATATACTATATCTATACACATATGGTAATCACTAAATCGGATTTACATGTTCGATATGAAGAGAAATCTTCACCGTTAAGACACAGCGGTCACTCTTTCGATTTGAGATTGTTAACGGTGAACAATTTTCTTCATAGAGTGTAGCTTTAATTTGCTTTTACAAATTGTTACAAACAAGCTATTATTTAGCTTTATTGGTTTGTGTGACTACCAGAGTATTAACAAACACATTAGTAAATATACAATAGGTAATATACTTCATTAACGACATGATTGATGTGTCTGCAAGATACTGAAATTTAACAAATAATGTTGCTTTTTTTACGCCTACCATCGAGTGCCGAATTTCCTTATATAACTCGAATGCTATGATTATTTTAATATGTAATAGTATTAGGTATATTTCGTGTTACGAGAAGTCATGACTTTTATTATAGTTCCTACCAAAATACCTTTCTCGTCAAATTCACTCAGGCTACATACAAATATAGCAGCAAGAGGTAAAAACATATACTCGGTAAAAAGTTTTGGACCAGGGTATATAAATACATATAAAAAAGAAAACTAGAATTTAAGTATCTGTTTTTAGTAACCAAGGTCTTCCCTACCCGGTTAATTTGGTACCAGAAACATTAAATTTCAAACAAGATTTGATTTTAAAAAAATATCGCGAACACACAAAGGGTCTGTAAAAAATCTTGCAAAGTCCATAAAAAGTAACATTTACAGACATTCGACTAACCAACAAAAAGATTATTATTTTTTTGCAAACTGTCATTGTAAACGATAATTATTGCTGATTGTTGATCTATTGTCAATTAGGAGAGATAATAAGGGATAATAATAATAAAATCCGTCAACTGGTTTTCTTTTTATGCGCCATTATATGCCCTGGTCCAAAACCTTTTTTTACCGAATATATATTACAAGCCCAGTAAACGACGTCATCAGAAGGTGCAAGAGATGATCAGCCGTACTGAAGATTTGTCTCGACTCGGTAGGTAAACACACGCATTTCAGCTCTAATTCTCAGTCCATAAAGATATAATTATGCCTAAAGTATCGCAATCAATGGTAAAAAGACTCGGTTAATATTCACTTCTGCTAATACTTAGCGAAACGAGAGCAGAATCAAAGAAAGTTAAAAATGAAAAAACTTCGCTGAGAATCATTTCGCTAAAATAACTTTCTTTGATTCTGTATTAGCAGAAGTGAATATTATCCGTGTCTTTTTACCATTGATTGCGATACTTTAGGCATAGTTATATCTTTATGGACTAAGAATTAGAGCTGAAATGCGTGTGTTTACTTACCAAGTCGAGACAAATCTTCGTTACGGATGATTATCTCGTGCACCTGCTGATGACGTCGATTACTGGGCTTGTATTACATATTGATTTAGGTAGAGAAATGGCTCTGATATAAGAACGAGTGCGGAGCACGAGTTCTTATATCGGGGCACTTTCACTACCGAGGGAGATATTTTCAGTATCTCAAAAACACTGGTGATTAAATTATATATTACATAATTTAAAATGATATTTGATTAATATTTCTAATGATTCGCGCCTTTTTACACCAGTTTGCAAGAGAACGCCATGACGACGTTACGTCATACAAACAAAACAGGTGGAACCGGAACTCTTCGTTAATTTCCGTAATCGGTATTTCCTAGTGGCGGTATCTGACGAAGACGTTCGTAAAACAATCGGAACGTCATTTGCCGTTCCCTACACTGACGGAAAAGGCCGAGCAATGTTCCGTACTGTGAAATATCTACCAGTGGGAGATATTTCACTGTAGAGCTAACGAGTAGATATAGCTTTTCTATCCCAGTATTTTCTATACAAATCACAGACAAATATGTAATATGGCAGCTTATCAATTTCAGTAGTTCAGATGTGGAGAGAATATTGGAAGAAAATATATGAGATAGGAAGAAGTTGAGGAATTTTCTAGAGGACAACGAGAACGTGTTTGATTTAATATATAAGTATATAAGGAAACAGTAAAATGTTTACAGTGAATATGTGTATATATGTATACACCTATACAAATTGTCAACTTATACAGACGCGCAGGTGCATCATGTTTGTTTAAACAGAAACTAGTAGATCTAAAAATTGTATCATGATAGTTTTACAAAAACAGATTTACCACCGCCTGCACATATATTAATGATCGCTGTTCTTCTTGAACGCAAAAAGAAACAAGAACAAAACAAATCAAAAAATAAAATATCAGACACTTCCGATGCTTTTAAACATGTTACAATTATATAAAAGGTAAATACTTTTAAATGTATATGTTAAGCAAAACAATAACAATAATAAATGTGTCATACTATTTTAATATATACTTAAAGACGTCAATTCTCAGCTTTATGATTTGAGAACATCTGTTATATTATGGATTAATATTTTACCACCATATAAAAGCGTTGGACAATTTGTGAACGGCATTAACTATCTTTAAAATAACACATTTAATTACCATGATTACTGCATGTCTGTATGTATAATATAGCAGATGCTAGAGTTCTCTGTATATATGTTTGTGTCTGCATTGTTTGTTTTATTCATCGTTAAAGCATATGTGTCGATCTACATGTGGTATATTCTGCCCAACTCGATTTTACACAATTGTGTGTTTGCGGGTGTAGGGGTGGGGACTTTGAGACACTCGGTGTGGAGAGACGGATGTACCATAACAGGAAAAATGCTCATATATCGTGAATACTGGTATATCGTGAATACTGTCACTTCATATACTCGCCATACCCACAACAAACCTTCCATTCTCTCAATATGTTGTTTATAATGTTTACGGGTAACTGTACTTAAGATATAACATATTTCCAGCGGGTTTATGTTGTCCCAGATCAATACCTGGTGGGCGGGACTTGAATACCCATCGATGGGTTTCAAGTCCCAACCACCAGGTTTTGATCTCGCACAATATAAACCCGCTGGAAATATTTTATTTCTTATCTAACATGGAGTTTTATGTATCATTAAAACCATTTTGTCGAGAGATTGCACAAAATACAAACAAATTCTCACAAATTACATTGTATGCCTATCTCTCAACATCATTCTATTTAAATGTGTTGTTGAAAGGAAGCGTCGCTTAAAATAATCTCATTGCGTTTTTGTTTTGCATCTGACGTTTACAATGTCGTCTCAACGGTTAACGTGTTTTTTTGGCTTTTAAAATGACGTCTTAATGGTTGACGTACATGACGTTTATATAGATTTATCAGACCACACCAATGACCAATCCACATTGAGTATGTTAATAAACCATTTTAAATATAGCACTTACCCCTGCCCATCTCAGTTATCAACCCAGTCTATCTCCGACCATACTTTGTGCCTACCTTTAACACTTTCCCGTTATTTATATTGTTTACTGGTACATAGGCCATTATTTTTCAATATCAAACATACCTCCACTACCTCCTCACAAGTACACACTCGCTCTCTCTCTCTCTCTCTCTCTCTCTCTCTCTCTCTCTCTCCCTCTCTCTCTCTCTCTCTCTCTCATTCTCTCTCTCTCTCTTATTAATTTTCAGAAAATGACCTTTTCCTCTGTGTTCTTATTGATGTTTTATTCAAGAGGGATGCCTCTGTTTCTGACGAAATATATCATGTTTTTGAATGTGTTGTTCTCTGAAATAGCACCTGGTCCAGCTGTGCTGTTCACGATCAGTTCTTGACATTTATTTAAGTCCGCACTATATAAATGCCGTTGAACGTCCATGGTATGCAATTCAATCGAGGAAAACACTGCTTAAAACAAGCCACACCACTGTGAAAGACCTGGTAGATGTCTGCTGATTTTGTTGTTTTTATAAGAAATTACGTTCTTGTTGATAATTGTCCTCGTGGCAAATAAGTGTACGTTAACACACCATTATAACGTCTCCCACTTGGATGCAATCAGAACTATGATATTAGTGATCTTAGATTCCGCTGGGTCCGATGTTTATATACAGATATCGGTGGTACATTCTCAAGTAAGTCGTTTTCTTTAATTTAATTTCGAATAGGAGGTTCTACTATCCAGCCTGTAAAGGCTCTAAATGTTGTTTTATCCGTCTTAGGATAAGATGTCTTCTTTTTATTTAGTCGTTTGGCTATTACTTGGGACACGCGTGTTATTGTACTGATTTCGCACATTGTGCTTCGTTCAGGGCAAACAACTTTGTTAGAAACTGGGACCATACTCTGCTGGCCAGGGAATGTTATGAAAATACCACAGTGAATGTTCCAAGTTCACCGTCTTGTGCATACCATGTTCGGACTGGCTCATATTGACATTTCAAATATTGAACTATACTCAACCAAGAGTGAGATGGCGTTAACGTTAGCAAGGATCGTTCACTACCATTCGTGAACAGTTTCAATCAAACCGAGACTGCAATATCGTTTTTACTTATCGTGTTGGGCGATTTTCAAAATTTCCCTTCTTAGCCGTTTTACTCATTTTATCAACAAATTATGAAACCAGTTAACTCATAATCCTGAAAGGCAACGTTCATTGCTATTTTTCATATCAGATCGACAAGGGAGGTTTAGTGGGTACCAGACTTAGGGGCTATATGTGTCCATGTTTTACGGGGTAAACAAGCCCATACACCTTGTCCATATAGCTAAGGAGGTATATTTCAGCCCTTTAAACTGTCCAGACTGTCCTAAACACTAGTAGACAAAGTTGTCTTCCTCGATAAAGGGGTATTTTTAAACAACAGCATCGTTTGAGGGACCCCATCCTCCCCCACCCCCCCCCCCCCCCACTCCCATCCCACCACCACCACCCACCGTCTACTGATTTGTTTGAACGTCAAAATAAAAGGCTTATGGGCTACTAGCCTTTAAAAAATAGTTCGTAAACCTGTCGTGGGCGACTATTTTAGCCCTTAAATCCCAATGTTAGCACGGACATAACAAACGACGTCCAGAACAAAACTCTAACCGATATATTGGGTCGGTGGAGGCATACATTTTCTAAAGGGTTAACATATATAGGTGTAGTTATTTTGACGGCGTTCAATGAATTCAATGTATTGTTTCATCCTATAGTATTTGTCATAGGCGACTGTACTAATAAACAATGAGTGCGTAACCTAACTACCGACTGCACTGTATCATAAATGCGAGTATATGTATCCACCTTGGTATTGCCAACCGGGATATTTTCAAGAACTTCTTGTTGATTACACATGTTACGAGCATTCATTGTAAATGGAATTAGAGAGGTAACACACAATACAGTGAATTAGTCACTACAATTGCGACGTTTTCCTTTGCATATATCAGCCGCCTTTTTTTTTTTGCCGCGCCGGTTTTTGGCAAAAACAGCAAGTAATTCCGAATGAGCTAGGGCACTTTCGACTATATCATATGAAAGCACATATCAAATGATAGTAAAATTATATTCTATATCATTGTTGACACTTTAATTTTCCGAGAAATTTGACGCGAAGTTGACCTTTCCCATGGGAAAAGCCTATTTCCCATGGGACAATATATTCCCATGGGAAATGATTTGGGCAGTTTTCCCATGGGAAAAACAAAAGGTATTTATCTTTCAATATAATGTCAAAATAGTATGCGGCTTTCATATTTAGGGTCTATGACGGAGTTTTGCAGCGATAAGAGCACTTTGATATTTTCCCATGGGAATATTTTCCAAATATTGTAATTTGGGAAAATTTTCCCATGGGAAAATGAGTTATTTCTTAATAGCTAAAACAACATTTCAAAGCCCGGAAACATCTTCTGTTGCAGTGTTGACAATTAAATATGCCCTTATGTTTATAATTTAATGAAATAAAAACTTCCAAAATAAAATGGGAAAATTCTCCCAAATTCTTTTTGGGTAAATTTTCCCAAATGTTATCGGGAAAATTTTCCCAAAATGTTTTGGGAAAGTTTTTATTTCATTAAATTATAAACATAAGGGCATATTTAATTGTCAACACTGCAACAGAAGATGTTTCCGGGCTTTGAAATGTTGTTTTAGCTATTAAGAAATAACTAATTTTCCCATGGGAAAATTCTCCCATTTTCTGACTGGGAAATTTCTCTAAATATTTTTTAAGGAAATGAAAAAGAAAAAAATCTCCAAGTAAGTATTAGTCAAAATATCAAACCAAAAAAAACAACAAAAAAAACTGTTTGTTTAAGATTGAATATTTTAACTCAGATCTGATTTTAACTTAGCATCTCAGACTCAGATTTGAGAATGATGTGTTGCCTTGCAATTAGTCCTTTACATAGTAATGTGACTCGTGCATAGCCTGACAGTTATTGATACTGCACTGTTTTTTCCCATGGCCTGTTTTCCTACATACCATTGAGCTCGACTTTAAGTGAGGAAGTGTCGATTGTTAAGGATGGCGGGAGGTGTAAAGTACTGGTTCTACCCAGGAAAAGTATGGGTGGTCTGCCTCCACACAAAAAAGTCATATATAACATTGCGTGTATGAAAAGGACGTAAAACACCACACAAACAAACTACATTGTTTCAGAAAAATATTTCATTCGTTTTCATTCATTTTATATCCTTACACTATGATGCATTGATCAAGGCAATGTCAAATGCCCTAAACGTTGACCTTCTAGCCCAAACATGAATAAAAGTCATTGTTTTATAGGGGTACTATTTCCGTAAAGTTCCATGATTGTATATCTAACAGTGACAAATTACAGTGGAAGGAGTGTTTCTCAGAACTGGGTCATTGTCAGGTTAATGTGACCTTGATGATCAACTGATCCCAAAAGCAATAGGCTTCCACCTATCTTAAAGGGCAATATACCAACAAAGTTTTATATGGTGTTGTGCTTTCAGAGTTATCTCGCAGAAGGCATATTTTATTAAGATCATTGCAACCTTTTAACCCAAAAACAAAAGGTTTCTACGCTCGCCAAGGGACAATTTATCTATTAACGTTTCATGAATGTGGGTGTCATGGTTTTGAAGTTATCACACAATATGTATTTCCATATAAGGGATGGCAATCTTGACACTTGTCCTACCAAGCGTAGATAATAACATGTTTCCTCTCCTCAAGGGCAATGTACTATGAAAATTCATGAGCGTTATGGTTTCAAAGTTATCATGCAGCATGCTTATTGTCGGGCGAATTAAATTGGGTTTAAGATGCACCAACACATGGAAGGTTATATGTCGCCTAAAAGGAATGAACGTGCAAGGCTCATCCTCCATCTACATCAAGATAAAATATGGTGAATGCCAAGATAGAACCACGTTTCCAAGTCTGCATATGCGGTGTTATGATAAAGACCTTAAATAACCCCATACCATGTACTCTTTTTCAAACGGGCGCATAAAAACGTGTTGTCGAAACAGATCTACAAACAAGAGGCCCAAGAGGGCCTGTATCGCTCGACTGGCTCTGTGGAGTCTGTGATATGCGCAACTAGGCTTGATACTGATCATACTTGCCAAGTTCACTGAAATCCAGTCAGGAGTTTGGGAAGACTAGTCTGGACAACGTTTGTGTATAAGGGGCAATAATTGTCAAAAATCATTCAACAAAAACATGGTGATGATATGTGCAACTAGGTTTGCTACTGCTCATCACTGCCAAGTTTCGTTGAAATCCAGTCCAGCATTAAGGAGAACTAGCATGTACAATGTTAGTGTATTCAAACCTTTAAAGCGCCATAACTCCGCAAAAAATCATTCAAGCGGAACACGGCGACGGCATGCACAACTAGGTCAGGTACTGATTATACCTGCAAAGTTCCACTGATATCCAAACTGGGGATCAGGAGAACTAGTCCGGACAATATGTGTGTATTAAAGCCTTTAAAGGGCCAAAAATCTTTCAACAAAAATACAGCTATGACATGCATAAGTAGGCTTGGTACTGATCACCTCTGCAAAGTTTTGTTGATTTTCGGTCAGGGGTTCATGAAATATGGTCCGGACAAATTGTGTTTTACCCCTGTCAAAAAACATTCAACCGGAATTTGCGTGGACGATATGCATGACCATAGTTGGTACTGATCATCCATGCAGTTCATTAAAATTTAGCCAAACGAGGGACCTATCTTCTTAATGTGGCAAAATACAGCATGTTTAACTAAATCAAGGGGCATAACTCTGGTGTTACTAATCCGATTTTGATGTGTACCTTCTTTGAGGCTTTCTAGGCTATTGCTTTTTTGTATTTATATATACACGAGCATCTTTGTGTTTCACTTACAGATTTCATTGCTACTAACGATCTATGCAAATTTGGTAAAGATCAAATAATAAAAGAAGGTGATACGAGTGTTCACAAGTCACAATATGGCATTTTTTTAGCAAAAACAAGGGCCAGTGTATATGGACCGATCTGGCTGGTTTTTAAGCTTGTCTGATCTTTTGTTAATATTAACGAGCTTTGTTAGTTTGGTACAGATCAAATAATAAATGAAAGTGCTAGAGTGTTAACTAGGCAGAAAATCACTTTTCAACAAAACAAGGGCCACAACTCTGGTGTTACAAATCTGATCTGGCTGGTTTTGGAACAGATCTGAGCTTTCATTGATATAAATACACTGGCAAAGCGTCGGTCAGTAGAGCTCAAAATTATAACCATTTCGGTAGAAATCTTAGTATATTGGGCGTATTAAATATAAGACATTGATGCGAAATGTATAACATCATATGATATAAGTAATCATTTCACTTACAACACAATAATTCATGCAAAATTGAATGTGCCTTGAGGGTGCATGAGCTTTCGTCCCTCGGGTTTTCTGGTCGTAGAGAGATTGGTTTTCTCTTTAGCTACAACTACTATGGTTGTTCATTACGATTCTGATTATTTTGTATGTGTTTCTTTGGTTAGTTTCTCCGGATGTGAACTTTATTGTTAGAGAATTCCTTTTGATGGGATGTAGTTTTGTTTACACTGTCTTGTCTATTTGGGCGCTGAGGACAGGATAATAGCGAGGATTGTGCGCATATAAAATAGATTCAAGCTAACCAGTAGACCTGATTGCCTACTGACCGTTCCAAGTCGGTAACCCTGTCTTCACCACTCTTTCTCTTGGTTTTTGTCTCTTTCTTTGTATTATCAAGTACAGTGCGGACCTATGATGCCATTGCGTTCGGACGCTAAGGTTTCTATAGGACCCTATATCTCATTTTTGATACATAATAAACACTAGAATATGCTAAAAATATGATTGTTTTACTCAAATGATTTTGGTTTCACTTACAACATAAGTCAATACTGTTAATGTTGTTGTTGTCACATTCTTTGATTTCACTCACTGTCAAAATTATCCTCGATCTTATTGAAGCAAACTCTTAAAAGGGTAAACTCAAGTTTGGTCTAGGAAAAATCGCACTGAATATGATATGCAACACAATCTATATCAACCTTCTTATCAAATTGTGCGAAAAGCAAATTGTGTGAAAAGCGAAAAGAGTTCACTGAATTAATCATATATATTACTAGTCAAAATGTGCCCGTTTCTACATTATCATCGCAGTTAATCTCCATAACATGCGAGTCAATTTTGCTGATTGTAAATCTGATCAAACATCTAATTGTAACAAAGCTGGTAAGACAGATTGTCTCCTGGATAATCATGTTTCTTAACATTAATTAAAGTGCATTTTTACATTTTACCAATGACCGCTTGCAGACTTCCATAATCAATCACCATAATCGGATGTCTAAGTAAGAGATGATCAGTGAGTTACAACTGATTAATAATTACAACGCATAAACTTTGGCAATTCAGCTAAGAAGATCACTTGAAACACATAATAATTATCTTAGTTCACACTGGTTTTGATTTTTGATTGATTTATGCTGCTTTCAGCTGAACCGTACCATTAATGTTTGACGGTGCACTTGGTTTTATCTGTTTTTCATTCCATTGTTTATGTGCTCATACATGGCTGAAATATGCGAAAGCTGCGTCTTTTTCCTCAGTATCTCATGTCTGTAACTTGGTTGAAAAACCTCCAGCCTCTATGTGTTTGGAACATCTCAAGGCCCTGCTGTTGGATTATTTTACATCTCCAAGGGGTTGAAATATCTCAGGCCTATATCTGTTGTAATATGTTTTGTATCCATGTGGTAGAAATATCTTAGATCTATGTGGTTAAAATATCTGAATCTGAAACATCTGTGGTTGAAATATATATTGTCATCATGCGGTTAGAACATTTTATTTTTTGGTCTCTGCATGGTAGAAATATCTCAGGTCATTCAGTATGTTGTTGAAGTATCTTAAAGTGGTTGAAATATCTTAGATCTCCTTTTGGTTGAAGTCTATCAGGTCTCTATTGGTTGATATATCTCTTATGTGGCTGACATATGTTACCATTTTATGCTATTGAAATATTTCACGTCTGTAAAGGATCATAAGCTTCTAGCAACAGCAAAATATTAAACCTATGGCTCTTGCAGTTTCAGAGAAGAAGTTTTTTTAAGTTTTTCCCTATACATGTCTATGTAAAACATGTGGCCCTTGGGGCGGGGCCAAATGTGACCCAAGGGTCACCATTTGAACAAACTTGGTAAAGGACCATAAGCTTATAATAAATGTAAAATTTCAAACCTCTGGCTCTTGCAGTTTCCGATAAGAAGATTTTTTAAAAAAAATCCTTTATAAGTCTATGTAAAACTGTGACCCTCGGCGCGGGGACAAATTTGACCCCATGGTCACCATTTGAACAAACTTAGTAGAGGACCATAAGCTGTTGCTACATGTAATACATGGGAGCTCTGTGCCATGTGGTTCCAGAGAAGAAGATTTTTTTCAGATTTTCCCTATACATGTCTATATAAAACATGTGACCCTTGGGGCGGGGCCAAATGTGACCCCTGGGTCACCATTTGAACAAACTTGGTAAAGGACCATAAGCTTATAGTAAATGCAAAATATCAAACCTCTGGCTCTTGCAGTTTACGAGAAGAAGATTTTTGCAAAAAAAATCCTATATAAGTCTATGTAAAACTTAGTAGAGGACCGTAAGCTGATGCCACATGTAATACATGAGAGCTTTGTGCCGTGTGGTTTCAGAGAAGAAGATTTTTTTTTTCCCTATATGTCTATATGAAAAACATGCAAAACCTCAATATACAAACTTTGGACCCCCGGGGCACGGCCATTTTTGACCCCGGGGACTTTATTTGAACAAACTTGATAGTATAGGTGTGGGCGATCATTTTAAAAAAAAACTGTTGCAATCTGTCCAGCGGTTCTGGAGAAGAAGATTTTTTAAGGTTTTGACCATATATGGTAATGGCAGCCATCTTGAATGTAGCGCTGACCTAATTTTAACAAATCTAAAAAGCATTCATCTAAGGATCATCCATGTAAAGTTTGGTCAAAATTAGCCAAGCGGTTTCTGAGAAGAAGTCGTTTGAAGAAAAGATAACAGACGACGGACGACGGAAGACGGACAACACACCATCCCATAAGCTCTGCTGGCCCTTGACCAGTAGAGCTAAAAAGAGGTCAATGACCTTGAAGCTCTACTGATAGGTTTTTGATAGTTAGATCAGCATTCCTGTGAAGTTTCATGAAAATCGGTCAAGTAGTTTCAGAGGAGTAGTCACTACAAGTTTTCCTTATATAACTCTATGTAAACAACGATGGCCGCTGGCGGCCATGTTTAACGTCATATCAAAATATTTTTTGACAAGAATCAACATCATGTCATACTGATCATTTTAGAAAAAGTCCCATATCAATATCACTTATATAGTTTTCAAGAAGTAGTCGCTACAAACTTGTATTTTTAAAATCTATTTTTAGCCATGGTGGCCATCTTGAAGATCCGGCTACCTGAAATTTTGCTAGAATCAATTAGACATCAAGAGCAACATTCCTGTGAAGTTTCATGAAAATCCGTCGAGTAGTTAAGAGGAGTAGTCGCTACATTTTTTACTAGATAACTCTATGTAAACAAAGATGGCTCCTGGCAGCCATGTTTAACATCGAATCAAAATAATTTTTAACAAGGATCAACATCATGTCATACTGATCATTTTAGGAAAAGACGCATATCAATATCACTTATAGTTTTCAAGAAGTAGTCGCTACAAACTTGTTTTTCGAAAATTTATTTTTAGCCGTGGCGGCCATCTTCAATTTCCCAACATCCTGAAATTTTGCTAGGATCAATTAGACATCAAGAGCAACATTCCTGTGAAGTTTCATGAAAATCCTTTCAGAGGAGTAGTCGCTACAAGTTTTCATTATATAACTCTTTGTAAACAAAGATGGCTCCTGGCAGCCATGTTTAACATCGAATCAAAATAATTTTTAACAAGGATCAACATCATGTCATACTGATCATTTTAGGAAAAGACGCATATCAATATCACTTATAGTTTTCAAGAAGTAGTCGCTACAAACTTGTTTTTCGAAAATTTATTTTTAGCCATGGCGGCCATCTTCAATTTCCCAACATCCTGAAATTTTGCTAGGATCAATTAGACATCAAGAGCAACATTCCTGTGAAGTTTCATGAAAATCCTTTCAGAGGAGTAGTCGCTACAAGTTTTCATTATATAACTCTTTGTAAACAAAGATGGCCGCTGGCAGCCATGTTTAACGTCGCATCAAAATAATTTTCGAAAAGGATCAACGTCATTCCATACTGATCATTTTAGAAAGGTCCCATATCAATTTCACTTTTAGTTTTCAAGAAGTCTTCGCTACAAACTTGTTTTTTGAAAATCTATTTTTAGCTGTGGTGGCCATCTTGAATTTCCGACCAACCTGAAATGTTGTTAGAATCATTTAGACATCCAGTGCCACATTCCTGTGAAGTTTCATGGAAATCTGTCGAGTAGTTTCAGAGTCCTGAGTAGTCGCTACAACTTTTATTAAATAACTCTATGTAAACAAAGATGGCCGCTGGCAGCCATGTTTAACGTTGAATCAAAACGATTTTCGACAGGGACCGACATCATGTCATGCTGATTATTTTAGTCCCATATCAATATCACTTAGAGTTTTCAAGAAGTAGTCGCTACAAACTTGTTTTTTTAAAAATCTATTTTTAGATTTGGCGGCCATCTTCGACTTCATATCAACATGAATTTTTGCTAGGATCAACTAGACTTCATGGGCAACAATTCTGTTTCATGAAAATCCATTCAATAGTTTCAGAGTAGTCTGCTACAACAAAAAAATTATGGACAGACAGACAGACGGACGGACGGACGCCAGACCACAGCATAAGCTCTGCTGATCTCTGATCAGTAGAGCTAATAAAAATGTAAACGAAAAAACTTATAATAATAAACAAGAGGCCCAAGAGGGCCTGTAGATGCTCTACTTGCATGATGTGATTCAAAAACATAAACATGACAGAGGTCAACCCAAGAAACATTCTTCCTGTATATAA
This sequence comes from Cyrtodaria siliqua, assembly GCA_037043455.1. NCBI lineage: Eukaryota > Metazoa > Mollusca > Bivalvia > Adapedonta > Hiatellidae > Cyrtodaria > Cyrtodaria siliqua. Next base: position 64,656 of record JAWPHD010011960.1, read on the forward strand.
CTCTATGTAAACTTTGGGTTATATGAAGCCATTTTGAATAATTTTGATTATTTGACGATAATGAAAAACACAAACTTGATAGAGGCTAACCCAAGGAACATGTATATGATATTTCACAAGAATGGAATAAGTGGTTTCCGAGGAAATGTCATTTGAAATTTGTTTAAATTTGACCTAGTTTTAGCTATGGCGGCCATCTTGGATGACTGGCGGCCGCAAAAAACACAAATCTGAGAGGGACTATCCCAAAAATCATTGTGCTTAAGTTAATATCATCAAAATCTTTCAGGCGGTTTCAGAGAAGATGTAATTTTTAACCTTTTCCTGTATAACTCCTATGTAAACTTAAGGTCGCCGTGGCGGCCATGTTGATTATTTGAAGATAACAAAAAACATAAACTTGATAGAGGCTAACCCGAGGAACATGAATATGATATTTCACAAGAATGGAATATGTGGTTTCAGAGGAGATGTCGTTCGAAATTTACTTAAATTTGACCCCGTTTTAGCCATGGCGGCCATCTTGGATGACTGGCGGCCGCGAAAAACACAAATCTGAGAGGGACTATCCCAAATATCCTTGTGATTAAGTTTCATCAAATCTTTAAAGCGGTTTCAGAAAAGATGTCATTTTAACCTTTTCCTATATATATAATTCTATGTAAACTTCGAGTCGCCGTGGCCGCCATTTTGATTATTCGCCGATTTATTCGATGATAACGAAAAACACAAACTTGATAGAGGCCAACCGAAGGAACAAGTAAATGATATATCAGTAGAATGGAATAAGTGGTTTCGGAGGAGATGTCGTTTGAAATTTCCTTAAATTTGACCTAGTTTTAGCCATGGCGACCATCTTGGATGACTTGCGGCTGCGAAAAACTTAACTCTGAGATGAACTATCCCAAGTATCATTGTGATATAAGTTTCATCAAAATCCTTCAAGCGGTTTCAGATAAGATGTCATTTTTAACCTTTTCTATATAACTCTAAACTTTGAGTCACCGTGGCGGCCATTTTGATTATGAGAATAGTTCGATAAAGGGGACTGCCCAGATTATGTCCCCATCCGACTGACGAGGCTAAGGGAAAGTGTCTTCCCCAAGAACACACCGACGACTCAGTGGCACCACAGAGAATTGAACCCGGGGCCTCCGGTTACAAATCCGCAGCTCTACCGACTGTGCCACGCCAGCCAATGAGTTAACAACTTCATTTCGGTTGTTATTTAAGCAAATACACAAATGAGTAACACCCTATTTTTCCTACTCCTCCATGTTATGCCAAATAAACAGATCAAACACTGTGATCGACTTATTTCTATCCATTCGTTTTACCGTATAATGGTCATGCTCAATCGGTGATTGTAGCATTTTCAAACCCTTGTCGGCATATTGTCACCTTTTAAAGTGTGGTACCAAATATAATTCAGTCATTGTGGCATATTGTTTCCTTTTGAAAGGCGGTAAAAAATATAATAGTGTGGGAAATGAACACGCCTCTTAATTGACATGTCGCCAGTGACTTAGATATCTCCGCCCTATTGTTGATGTCGGAGTATAGTTTATATAACATAGTTGCACGTACTTTAAACACGTGCTGTTGTTTGTCGGAGGTATCATCTGGTTTGATTGGTTGAAATGGATAAATGATTGACAACTGGCGACATGTTAATTGTTATATGAAATCTGGGATGAAAATTGACATCAGGGCCCTTATAAAATGGGTGCTAAATCTGAGTTGTTGCTTGTTGGTGAGACAATGATTAAGATTTGTTAAAAATGTAAATGTAGGAATTAAAAACAATATATTGTAAAACAATGATGGATAGGCATACAGGTTAAATGAGTATCATGTTATCTCTATGAACATATTAAAATTAATAAAATACGTGTTTGTATGCTAAGTTTTCCTTAAATTCAAAATGAGCCAAGATATCTTTTGAAAAATGCATAATCAACCACAAGCCTAATAACATTATTAATATGTCTGGTATGTCTGTGAATCAACCCGCAAGTTTGAACATCATGCCATAAATAAATTGAAATTGTTAATTTCAAAAAGGTATCAAACTTTTAATAAATGACGCGTTCTGTTGTTTTGTACCAATTCAATACACAAATGTGAGATCTAAATAAAATTTTCTTGAAAGTACAACTTTGTAGCCAACTCTAAATAGCAATTCCAATATAATTATATCATGAGTTTGAACATCATGCATGTCATTACTAAAGAAGCAGTTAGATTTAAATAATATGCACATTACACTTGATAATGAAAAACACATTCATATGTTAAACCATTTTCAGTTAACATATATATTTTAGAAAAAAATAAACGCTTTTTTGATATCAAATGCCAGATATTGCATCTTCTTAACAATACCAATACCATATAATCCCTAATAAATGCCACTCCCCTAATAAACGCCCACCCCACCTCTCCCCTACCATTTTTTCAGAAAATATATTTTTAAAACCCCAAAAAATGCAAGTTAATCTGTTTCATTCACAATGGAACATGTAGACAAAATCACTAGAAAACTTAAAATCCGATGCATTGATTGACCGACATGCAGACTTTGGTTTTCTTGGTAAAGAACATCATTTAATAATGTCCGTTTAAAAGTAAAATTATGTACTTTTCGTCTCAATTTTCAAAATGTTACACCCTGCGGTGGCGCTTATTAAGAATTATACGGTATATCTGATTTGTTATTTCTGAAAATAGTTTACTAATAAAGGAGGAGTTTTAATCCAAAGTCACTAAAGTCAGTATACATTTCATTTTTTAAAGAAGAAATGTGTCCTCTTTTTTATCCAATTTCAATTCACAAATGTTCATTTTGAACAAAATGAGTGTTTACAACATCCAATACCTAAACCCGAATCTACACAATAATGCCATTTCAAACAATTCACCATTTTCAAAATATTGCCGTAAATCAAGGAGGAGTTTGATTTAAAAAAGCGTACACATTTGACATTTTAAAAATGAATGCGTCCTATTTGTTATAACTGGTACCCTCTTGCATACCTTAGACTAATCGGGGAACCAACTGGTACCCTGTTGTATACCGCAGAGTAATCAGGGAACCAGTTTAATAGCCATTTGGCGGATAAATATATAGGTAGTTTTGAATCCAGAGTATTTATGAATATCAAATATATTACCTTAGTTAAAAAGTTAAAACATTTATAATATTTGCTAAAATATCTTAGCAACAGAGTTAAATGAATTACCCAACTTTCTAAAAACATAATGAAAAACAGCATCTTAGAAATTGAGTGAAATGAATTAACAAACTATAAATCAAACAAAAAAGGTCATTAAGATTACATTTATGAGTAGTATAAAAATATAAATAGTTAATGTATCTTCATATAAGAGCCACATAAACTCAGTTCTCTCAATAAGGTTGAGCTTTGAAAGTGTTGTTTTTTTATTGATTTTATTTGTATTGTTTTTGGGGAATTCCAATTTTAGATTGTTCATGCAGCTGAATTTTCAATGGATAAAAACTTATTTTCTTGATATAATTCCTAACCTAAAATGCCTTTTTAATTGTTAAAATGCTTGATAATCTGATGAATACTAAAAAAAATAACAATATCTCACCCATAAAATGCTAAAAGGAATTAACAATTTACACTGTCCAAAGCATACACTATTAAATACGTCTTATTTATAACCATAAACAGTTATGAAGTTAATTATGTTGATATGACAAACCCCACATGTTACTTCTTGAAACTAAACTCCTCCCTGGTCAAGTCAAGAAGGTATTGGCCAGATCTGATTGGTTAATCAAAGATTATCCAGTGATCTATGACAGGTGAGTTATGCATGGCCAGGGGTCTTCCACTAAGTAGTTACCATATATCATATATGAGAAAGATCTGATGAGCTGTTATTTGGCATTTACAACACGTTTACATGGGATTAATCTGTTTCAACAAAATAATGAAAAAATCAACTTGGCTGGATATATTAAAGAATACTGAAAAGGTACTGAAATGAAACAAATGGCAGATCATATTTTTGCTTTAAATGTGTCAAATGTAGTATTTATAACTGTTCATGGTTTAAGTACTTAAGTTAGAACAGCATTATGATACCAGACAGGGATGAACATGCCAGGCTCATCCTCCATTTACATCTAGATAAAAATATGGAGAATCGGCCTAGAACCTTCTAATCTGCAGAACTGCAGAGTTGATGCAAATTATATTGTAGACAATCCATTTACGATGGAGCCACGTTTCCACATTTGCATATACGTTGTCATGAAGAAGACCTTGAATGAGCATAATAAATAATGACAAAATGTACATGAAGTGGGGATGTAAACCGGGCTTTCCCATGTATCAGAATGTACCCTCAGAGCCTGTTAAAGAACCATAGAAACTATTCAGTAGTAACTAGGAGTAGGACTGGTTCCTGGATTCGTACATATCCGTCCCCTGTATCTGGGGCAGCTCTAAATGACCTTTAATGTGCTGATGAGAAGTTAAACAACATGCAATTCAATTCAAATTGAAGTGTTAAAAACCATACATGTTGATAAAATTAAATCTCAGTATTTTACATTCAAATAATCTATTTTTAATCAAGCTTCATTTCATAATTTGCCCCGTGTGGTTGCCGGGGGCCCCGTTTGGTCACGGGGCAAAGAATACAGCCACTGCAGATGTTCATTTTATCATTTTTTGTTCATGTTCATTAAAGGTCTTCATCGTGATCCCTGCATTGTTTCAGGTGCCATCTCGCTCGCATCAAAGAGCAGTGGCAGAAAAACAATAACGTGGCTCCAGCATAAATGGAGTTTCTACGATAGAATTTGCAGCAACTCTGCAGTTCCGGGTGAGAAGGTTCTAGGCCCATTTTCCATATTTTATCTCGATGTACATGGAAGATGAACCTGGCATGTTCATGCCTGCTAGGCGCCATATAACCTTTTCATGTGTTGGTGCGCCTTAAAACCCCAATTCAATCAATCATTTCATAATTCACTACATAATTATATATAGAAGATGACGTTTATATTATAAATCAAGTCGACTATTTATAAAACTTTGTTATTTAATATATATATGCAAGTTTTATCCAGAATATATTTTCATTTCTTTATTGCATTTGCCTATTTTATGGGATTTCATGTGCATGCTGCATCTTTCAAAAATGAAAGAGTAAATAGTTTAATTTATTTGAAATACAGTATTTTATCAACTGATGCTTTCCGGCATTATGTTGTGTATTGTCTACCATAATTCCTTTCTTTATGCCTACCATAAATTATCTTTAATAAAGTTGTATATTCTAACATTGACAAAGATAAATATTTATTGTAAACATTTTCATCGGTGAAAGATTGGGATTTCTCAGTGAAAGAATATTCACAATAGCTAAATATTATTAACTAACTCTGAACACAAAGGTAACTAACTGTGACACTGAGTTATGATGTCATTAAAGTGATAGCCGATAGCGTTCAATAAAGTGAAGAATTTCGGTTAAAATCATGCACAGATGATTTAAAATGTAATAAACAGATTATTTAACTGCTGGGTTCGATTATAGGGAAATCCATCACCATCGCTCGATGGTAGACGTGCTTTGTTCTGTGTTTTTTTCACTTGTTACCGGAGGCCCCGGGTTCAATCCTCCGAGGTTCCACTGAGTTTCGTCGGTGTGTTCTTGGGCAAGACACTTGCCCTTAGCCTCGTCCGTCGGATGGGGACGTAAACCAGGCGGTCCCGTGTATCGGTCTATCCACCAAGCAAGTTAAAGAACCATAGGAATATATTCGATAATAAGAGTAGGGCACGGTTCCCGGATTCCTATGTATCATTTACCTCTCTCTGGGGTGGCTCTAAATAACCTTTACTGTGTTGATGAGCCGTTAAACAACTTTCAATTTCAATTTTTTTTCGCTCACTCGCATACGCTCGTTCGTGAAAAGAACCCAGGGCTATTTTACCTTATATAACAGAGGCCTGTAAAGGGCCTCTTCCCAACAGAAAATTGGACTGTTTTTTCCCAACTGTGGCAGAAATATTTCCCAATCGGAAAACAGCAGTCTCTCAGAATTTGAGAAAAAACATGAATTCTGCAGTGTGTTTTTGTCTGCTAAGTAAATTCCGACTTGGAAAAGTTAATAATTATGGTAAATAATGGATGACAATATAAATAAAGTATATTAATGTCATATTTACTTAATTTATGAAACCTTGTATTTTTCCCAAAATGAATAATAAACGCGTTCTTTTTTCCCAAAAAGGACAGGCCTCGGCCTCTTCCCAATTTTGTGGAAAAAAGCCCTGCCATACGTCTACCATCTCCTACCATTTCCCTATAATCGATCCCAGCAGTTAAATAATCTCTATGTTTACTATTCACTTTTTGTTATTATAATATAACCCGTAGTCTCGTATCTCGTTCGCAATAGTATACACTGTTAACCATGACAGAGCAGGGGCGTTCCTGGGGCTAATTTAGGTATAAGCACCATCGAGTTTTGGATTCACAAATGTGCCTAACCCCTATATACCTTCAGTTTTTATTGCATATTTCGCATTTTTAGCCAATTTTATATTTTTGCTTCTTTAATAGCCTGTACGCACGTGCGTACGCCCAGGTACGCCCCTGCAGAGGATCCGCCTTTTGGATTTCTTCAATTATGAAAGCTGAAGGTAATTTTTAAATAAAACGAACACATGGTAATCTTGATTTTGTTTAATTGCAAGATAGTTTTTTTCTGCATTTATCTAACTTGCATATTTGCTGTAAGTTGAATAGTTTTTGCATAATTTTGATTATTTTCAACCACTAATACATTTCAAACTTTGGTAGAATAATATTATTTAAAATGTAAACACTTTGGTAAAATAAGAAAATTTGCATTACCTTTTATTTGAAAGTAAATTATCAATATTATTGGATTAACAAACTATGGTTACGGTAGTATCTTTAAAAGTCAAGGCACATTATAATCAAAAACTAAGTATTAAAATATACAAAAAGATATAAAATATACTTGCATCAGGTAATCTATTTAATAATATTTTATTCAAGTATTATATATAATTCAGTTTTTTTTTACTGCCTTTATATCCTCTGCTGTATTAAATACAGTTGTGTCTTATCAATTACCCTTTTTGAACCCCTTCAAGGCCTGTTGTAACACCAAAAGTGTGCCACGAATTTTATAACTAATAAGCTGATTACATAACAGGGACACACCATAAACCACTTATTGAGCAGCACCAAGTGCCAGTGATTGACAGCATGGGGTATTGAATCATATGCAACTGGTGAGGTCATGCTGGAATGAAAATTGATATATAGGGCCCTGGGTCATATCTCTTCAACAATTACAGATATTAAATTGTTTAAATTGACTGCATTCAGCAGCTGAGACCAATTGTTTATTTTAATTAAAAAAATATATAAAAAAAAGAAAGGAAAAAAACACACATTAATAAGCTTTTTCTTCAAAAAGAACAGAAATGTGAAACATAGTTGAATTTAACACCTTGAGGAATTCAAAATGATTTAGTGTGTGCACAAATCCTGTATTGGTGTCTAAAATAAATAAAAAAAAAAAAAAAAAAATCTCAGTCTTTATAAGTGGATTTCTAATAACAAGTTTAAAAATTAGCAGCATAAAACCTGAACATTATTTCACCACTATAGTAGGCTACAACAGGGAGCAAGTATACGGGGAGGAGAAACGGGTTCATAAACGCTCTATCGATTTATGTTGTCGCGCTAAAATGCCGCCATTTACTATTTTATCGAAACAGGTAAATCGATTGTAAGCGCGTTGCATGTGAAAAAGTTAAACTTTCAGCCAATATCTCAAATTAGGCAGTTTTTACAGCCTCTTTTTTAATGCTTTCTATAATAATCAACATCACGAAATTACCTTCTTGACAAAGATAAATATGTCTACTATTCACTTTTTGTTATTATTAATGCCTAGTATAATCCATACTTCGTATCTCGTTTGCAATAGCTCCAGACCATTTTTAATATGACAAATTAAAAATTTCAGCTGATATCTCAAAAGGCACATTTTCATCACCTCGTTTTAGGCTTTGTCTTATAATCACCACCTTGAAATTACCTTCTTGACAAAGATAAATATGCCTACTATTCACTTTTTGTTATTATTAATGCCTAAATAACCCGTAGTCTCGTATCTCGCTTGCAATAGCTATAACCTGTCACCAATTTTTATTTGGTGCAGCAGAGCCCCAGATAAGAATTGGTTTGATCTGCTTAAATACCCACCTATATTTTTGTCAATTGGGTATTTTAAAATACAACTGATTAAAAAAAAGTAATTCACTCATCAAATGTTTCATTAATTGGGTATCAACACAAAATAGTACAAATAGGTACTTACAATAGTGTACTTTTCAGATCTTTATGTTGTGTGTTGTATGAGTCTCTGTTGTGGCTTCTATTTCACATGAATTTTTACCAACACATGAGAGGTTTTATGGCGCCTAACAGGCATGAACATGCCAGGCTCATCCTCCATCGAGATAAAACATGGGAAATGGGCCTAGAACCTTTTCACCCTGAACTGCAGAGTTGCTGCAAATTCTATCATAGAAACTCCATTTACGCTGGAAACATAAACTGTAACTTCTATGTTTTAACTGATTGTTTTATTTTCGCTGAATAGTTCACGATTCAGATTTATTCATCATCATCATTATTGACGACAGTTAACCACGGATATTTAGTCTTCCAGTATCTAAAGGTTTTAGTAACTACACGATTGTCGTTGGTTTTGTTACTGATGACAAAATATTGTTTAATACATTGTGAACAATTGGAATTGACGGGTGAATACATATATTAATTCCTCTATAATTCCCGAAACAACCCCGTCACCATCTAATGGTTTGGGAATTCCAAAATACCCTACAATTTTGTTTTGCTATGTATTTATACTTGCCTTTCTACAACCTCTTTTGACGGACGCCATTTTACACAAACGCTTGAAAATTACCAAGCCACATAGTGATCTAGACTTTATTTTATATTGGACTGGTTTACGAAATTACTGTTTGTTCTATAGCGACATACTGTTAAATACTCCAGTAACGTCTACTAGACGGGTTCGCTTATTAACCGGGAGAATACAGAATGACGAAGATTTGTTTACATTCTAAGAAAGTCAGAGATAACGTGCGATTACAATAATGGAAAACAGTTTGTACGCACATATTTTTTAAATAATTGCTTAAATGGGATTTCATATGCTTTTTGGTACGCTTGATTTTAATTTCAATTTGGTTTTCCATTGTTTTATTTGGGTAATTACGCAAATACGCAGCTTATCTGGGGCTCTGGTGTAGAGTGGCACCATCTTTGTTATACGGAACCGTCTGGTAAAATGTGCTTGTATACATGCAAACAAATACACGCTCTGTATCAGAGGACACAATGTGAATAAATAGTACTTATGTTTACACTGCGCAGCTTTGTTGAGTTTGTAATTGTAATAATTTATGAGAATTTGCTGTTTTTCACACACGCGCGAAACAACCAGTAGTCATTTTCACGCAGTAGTGAAACACACGCGCGACAACATAAAACGGCAAAACGATCCGTTTCTCCTTCCCGTATACTTAATATTCCCTGGCTACAATAAGTACATATGTGTGCCCACAGACACTGTAGTAGCTGACAGGTAGTATGTGGATATTTTATTGTTATTCAAATAAAGAAAGCGCCATATTATCTAACAACACATTTAGTAAATTATGGTCTGCAACCTGTCCCCATACACTGTCACAGGCAACTGTCATTAAGATTTATTCCCTTCCACGCAGACATTCGTCCGGGAGTGGGCAAAAAAAATAAGCGCTTATAATTTACTTCTAAAACAACAACAACAATATTCTGATCTGCTGAACTTCTCTTCAGTATTTCGTCTCCATTGGACCAATAATAGACACCAGAATTAATTAATAGCGGTTGGGAACTACGCTTGTTGTTCAGCCATACCCGTTTTGATTCGCAGACACTTGGGTCGAATCCGCTTGCAGTCGCTGACACAGATTTTCCGAACAGCAACCTGATGTCTGTTTGTTTACCTGCCATATTTACGGTGTCGATGTAAAAAAAACAAGTCTGACTGGTTGGCGATATATTGCATCACACTTCAATTTATTTTAGCGTGAAATGAAACACAGTCTATATGACGCGTGGGTTACCTGGTAACAAACAAACACATGTTAATCTGAAATCTTCCAAATAATGCAACGTCGTGTTTGAACGATAGTTTAACTTAATTTTTATAGTGCAAAAAGTCACTCGCCCTGTCGGACAACCAGACGCCAAATGTTAATCTTTCGCAGGCAGCTTGCACTCGCCAGTGCACGCGGGCGAGTGGTATTTTACACCCCTGTGTATATATGTGCCAAATTGAATTTAATTGGGTTTTAAGGCGCACCAACACATGAAAGGTTATATGGCGCCTAACAGGCATGTACATGCAGGCTCATCCTCCATGTACATAGAGATAAAATATGGAAAATTGGGCCTAGAACCTTCTCACCTTGAACTGCAGAGTTGCTTCAAATTCTATCGTAGAAACTCCATTTATGCTGGAGCCATGTTTATTGTTTTACTGCCACTGCTCTTTTCATGTGAGCGAGATGGCACCTGAAATAATGCAGGGATCATGATGAAGACCTTTAATGAACATGAACATAAAATGAACATGAATTTGGGGGAATTCTACTGTACCCCTCTGTCTGCCCCTCCAAAGGAATCTGCAGTGGCCCATTCTTTATTGGGTTGGGTTCAATTCCCAGTGTGGTTCAAAGACTCCAGCAGTAGGCTACGAGTAAATATTCACACCTTTCGTTTGAAACGTGGCTGGTCAGAAACTAATGACAGAGCAGTCGACTGTCGATATGTGTAACCCTTGACTTTACAGCGAAAACCAATGACAATAAAATATCTGCATCTACTTACAATTTGTATTTTAATTTAGCAGACTGATTATAGCCAAAATATGCCGTATCTGCAAAAAAAGTATGCATACAAACTATGTAAGTATTATACATTACCTGTATTGTTAGCTCCAAAACAGAAACTATTGAGATAAAATTGTCACGTCATAAATTTAAAAACGAACATTGGGCTATTCCAGAAAATATCCGCACCACCCCCCCCCTATAGAAGGGGTTTTAACCTCATTTACACCCCCCTGGACAAAACATACTACCACCTCCCCCTGGACACCTCAAATATAAAAAATACCCCCACTGAACGCTACCCCATGGATAACCTATAGAAGTTTTTTTTTCTGATTTAACACCCCCTGGACAACTCAGCTATCAAAACACCCCCATGGACGTTACCACCACGCACAAACTTTCCTCTGACCACCCCCTGGACAACCTATAGAAGGGGTTTATTGGATTTAACCCCCCTGGACAACTAAAATATCAAAACACCCTCCTGGACGCTACTCCCCTGGACAAACGTTCCTCCTGACACCCCTGGACATCCTTATTGAAGGGGTTGGTTTTCCCCCTCGGATTTAACCCCCCCCCCTGGACAACTAAAATATCAAAACACCCCTGGCTGAAACGCTACTCCCCTGGACAAACTTTCCTCTGTCCACCCCCCTGGACAAACCTATAGAAGGGGTTTTCCCTCGTATTTACCCCCCACTGGGACAACTAAAATAATCAAAATTCCCCCCTACTAACGCTACTCCCATGGACAAACTTTCCTCGACCACCCCCTGGACAACCTATAAGAAAGGGTATCCCTCGGGATTTAACCCTCCCTGGACCACTAAAATATCAATAACACCCCACCCTGGACGCTACTCCCCTGGACAACCTATAGAAGGGAGTTTTTCTCGTATTTACCCCCACTGGACAAACTAAAATTTCAAATACCCCCTGGACGCTACTCCCATGGAAAAACTTTCCTCTGACAAACCCCTGGACAACCTATAAGAAGGGGTTTTCTCGGATTTAACCCCCATTGGACAACCTAAAATATCAAAATACCCACCCTGGACGCTTCTCCCCTGGACAAACTTTCCTCTGACCACCCCCCTGAAAATTGACAGCATGGGCCCCATACACTCGAAATAAATGTTTGCACTGCAGGCCTGTTTTAAATAGCCAAATAAAATTAGTTACCTCCCACCCTCCTCCAGACTCAAATCCAGGGGATCTGTCCCTGATTATGTCAAAATGATGATGTAATAAACTTGTGATATGATGTACTCATAAATCATAAATGAGGTGCAATTCATAATCATACCCGTAGCCAGGGGGGGGGGTGGGGGGGGGGGGGCGTTGGTGGTGCGTCCCGGACCCAACTTTTTTGGGACAAAAAATGCTCTATAAGCTTCTGTCCCTAAATATAGATATAAAAGTTCACCCATGATTTACCGTTTCAAATTATCACAATTTTCTATTGGGAGGACCCGCTAACCTGCAATGTATTGAGGTAAGGCCAATAGCAAGTGAGATTTCATACAAAAAATGCTCTATTGCTTCTGTCCCTAAATATAGATTTAAAAGTCACCAGAATGCATGATTTACCGTTTCAATTTCAAAATGTTCTAGGGTGGAGGACCCCCTAACCCCCCCACTGCAGGAGGGGGACACCCACCTCCCGCACCTACCCCCCATCACCAATACCGTGGCTCAATTCGCCCGCTTTGCGCCGGATCTCGCACCCCTTTTCAAAAAAACTGGCTACTGGCCTGATAATAGGTACTAATATAATTCAAGACATTTAAATGCAAAGCTAGTGCAACTCAAGCATTTTCTTCAATAATTAGTCTGATTACATTTTTGGAATGATTTTTTTTGGATTATTTCCCACTGCTGCTGCTACTACTCCTACTAATAATAATTAAATTTTGAGTCCATGTTTGTGATAAATTTTGGGGAAATCTGAACTTTTTTTTTATTTTTTATTATTATTCACTTGCTTTTGGTTTTGCATTTTTCTATATTGCTTTATAACTCCGCAAGTAGCAGTATATATGTTTCTGCAGGTCCAATATGCTAGGGTCTATTGTGTGGATACAGTGAATATGTCAGGCTACTACTTGTCCTAAACTAATATTTTTTTTTTTTGTCAATCAAAGACAAATATCTTATTTCAGTGATAAATAAGCACTAATCGAGGAATATTAAGTAGTCAGTCTACTCAATTAACACAGAAATCAAAAAAATCATCAAATAATTTTGAAACAACAGCAAAAAAAAAATGCATGATCACTAGTATTAGACAATATATGATACAGTCCTGCATTTAATCACAAACTATAGAACCTGTATGTTCTCAACCTTATCAGCTTGGTACTTTAAACCTGACAATAAGTGATTACACACAGAAACATCTTGCTATCAGTTCTGTTAATTTTCCATGCTGGTTGTCCAGTAAACTGGCATTTTATCTTTTATTATAGATATATTATTTTGAGAGAATTACCAAATAGTCACCATGCATTTTACTGAATAAAAGGTGATACATGTTGATACAGCCCTAATAACAGTTACCAATTCAAATCAAAAATGTTTATTCCAAGATTTACATATGTAACAAGAAAAAGCTATCATGAGGCAACAGCCATACCCCCACCACAGTGTAATGACCTTCAGGTAATCTTGACCTTATCAAGATTATGGGGTAAGTGTGCCATAGTGATTCTGAAAGCCCTCTTGCAAACATGAGCATGACCCATATAAGTGGCCACTGCACTAATTTCAAAACACTATCCAGGTGTTCAGGTCATATAATAATGTTTATTATGTACGGATTAAAAGTTTAGATTTTTTCCATGGGTTTTAAATACTCGTGATTGTACTAAAATGAATTATGAGTTGTAAACTCTAAATTCAAAACGCTCCAGTTGTGGGGTTTGGCCTGGCTGGTTCAGGTCGTATTGTAGCGTCCTGAATCTCAAAATAGTTCAGATTACATAAATACTCGATCGTTAGTAAGGTTTAGAATCGAATCCAAACGATGTACACATTTATAACATTTGCTTGTTGTTGGCGGATAGCTACTTTAAATCAGACCCTTTATCATGCTATGATACTCTACACTACTAAGGATCTGACAACACGCATTGGAGGTCACGTCAGATTGACCTTACGATTAGCCATACACAATTGCTGGCATAGACCTGCTACGCTGCGCATGTCACGTTTCAGTCAAACGCTGTGGAGTAGTCTATGCTCGGTATTGAAAAGAGACAATGTCTGTAACTTTTACTTATAAAACACAAATAATTGCATTGACAGCAGGCCTTTTTCTACTATTCTCAACGTGTCCGACTATCGGACCCGTTCCCAATGCCAAATATAGTTGTTTTTTTCCCCCAGTTCTGAAATAAAATTTCCCATTTAAAAAAAAACAAAACAAAATACAAATTGTTTTATTTTTTGTTTTACATAAGTCAGGTCAAATATACAAAATGTTAGAAGGAAATACTATAAAAATTAAACAATATTTAAATCAATGTATCATGTATTGAAAACAGGCAATTAAAACAACCTGATATTTATGTACAGCTCACTTATGAAAATTCCCAATTGAGGCGTAAAGCGGTAAATTTTTTCCCAATAGGGCCAAAAATTACGGCGTAAAATTTTCCCTATTTGTCCAGGGTCTTTTTTCCCAAAATGGGCAGAAAAAGGCCTGTGACAAACGTAACACACCAACCAATTTATTGAATATTTATACTGGAAAAAAAGATATATTTTGAT
>JAWPHD010011961.1:0-79428 GCA_037043455.1 Cyrtodaria siliqua
AAGTTTCCCGGGAGTAAGGGAGTATGCACGCTACGCCCCTGCTATCAGGTGATAGATATTACGACGTGATAAGTATAAGAGGGTTTGTAGTAATGGGAGATTCTCAAACAAAGTCCAGACTCTACTGTGCCCATCGCGTCAGGTTTACCTTGACGTGTTCGTTGGCGGACGGACTATAAACCTTAGAACTACACACACACATATTCTGAAACATCGGCACGGCCCTTGAAACAGATTTCTATTCTTAGGCCTCTGTGGCCAAATGGTTCGCCACTCACCGCTACGGGTTCGAATCCCACTGTTAGTGAGGAAGTGCCGGTTCTTACGGATGGTGGGAGGTATGCAGTACTGGTTCTACCCAGGAAAAGTGGCTGGTCTGCCTCCACCACAAAAAAATCGACCGTCAAGTATAACCTTACTTGTGTTGAAAATGACGTAAAACACCATATAAACCAAAACAAATTATTTTTAGGCGATAATTATGCGATATATATCATTATTTATTAGCGAAGCTTTTCATTTATAGGAAAAGAGAAGGAAAAAAAGGTTGTACTCAATGACTAAGATTACCAATATCCTAAAAATACTGTAATGAAAATGTTAATGAAACGCAAATGCAATGTAAGTATGTTTGTAAATAGATATGCGACAGATAAATAATTCGTGGGTATTTATGAATACAACTTGCAAGATAACATTTGCTTATAGGTATAACCATGTTCTTAAAACAGAACGAACAAACATTCTCAATTCTATAAATACAAACAATTGTACTCGCATTTTTCACTAAGAAAATCAATAATTTTATGTCATTTGAATTGAATGTTGTTTAACGGCTCATCAGAATTTTATGTCAAAGCATTTTAAAAAAAATAAATGTGTGTTTATGGTCGATAAACCTTTTTATATAGCCTTGTTAACTGTAAGGATGTTTAAATGGTGTTTTACGTCATTTGTAGCACATGTTAGGCTATATGACAGTCGATATTTTTTGTATTGGAGGCAGACCCCTTTTGTATTGGAGGCAGACATACCTCTTACCAAAAAAGTATGCATCAGCAGTTTGCGAACCATAATTATCGACACAACTCGTCTATATTATAAAAACAGCTACGTATTTAATCATGTTTGGCATAACAATCGTGTTCATTTCCTTTTGCTATTTCAACTTAATTGTATTTTAACATTTAAATGGACACACTATATTATATTACGTGTATTGTGCAGTATACATGTTTTGACAAAGAAACACTTTTGTTATAAAGATAAGACATAATTCGAATGGTATATTAATTGTCATGGTCTATATACTAACAAAGGGAACTAATGAAATTAATTGTTTTTACGCAGCCGATAACGGATCGCACTTGAAACAGATACTGTAGGATTGTTTTCTCTATTAATTTATATATGAGTAACCAAACTATTAAACAGTTTGACGGGTTTGACATACAAACGAACAGATACAAGAACAACCATGCGGACGGATGACGGGTTTAACATACAGACGAACAGATAAAAGAACAACCAGACGGACACAATACAACAGACATACAGATAGACAGACAGACAGGTGGATTAGCAGCGTTTTTGAAATACGACAAATCGAATTGACAGACGAACTACGGACAGAACCGGATATAGCGATAAAGACTAACGGATTGACGGACGGTCGTCGGGACGGAAATTCATACCGCAGTGATGCAGACATACAGACGGACGGATAGCCATACAACCATACATACAAACGGGCGGACGAACGGAGACACAAGCACACACTTACCAATCAAACACTGTCCACGAACTCGAAGTCTCCACACACAGCCCATTTCCCATTTTACGTGATCGTGTATTATATTTGAGACAAAATCACAAAACTACGCTGCTGTCTACGTAAACTAGTTTGAGATCATATTGTCCATGTATGCCAGTATTTAAACTCATCAAAATCTGTAAAGAGAATTATATGTATGATTTTACTGTTTCATTTTTTTATGTTCACACAGTATAAATTTACATAAATATAAGGAAATGATATCTGCGGCAAAATCACTAAACTAAGATGCTTGCTTTGTCACCAGTGGCAAATCATTTTGTCCAAGGATGTGGGTGTTTCCCCACTCCCCTCTCCCCGAGTACTGAATACTCTCTAATTTAAAGCTGAGTACTGAATACTATTTAACATGGATAAATTGAGTACTGGATACTATTTTAACCCGGGCCGTGCGTACTGAATAATCTCTGCCCTGAATGCTGCGTACCAAAAGGGGGGTTGTGGAGTGGGGTGGTGTGTGTGTGTGGGGTGGGGGGGGGAGTGGGGTGGTGGTGCGGAAAGCCCCAATGATGCCATTTAACGTCTGCGAAGAAAGTCATTTTAGTTGGTATCAATTTACATAATGTAACTATCAGAAGAAAATAACGAATTTCATATAAGCCTACCCATACAGACCCTAGTATTTATCATTTTACAATTAAAAAATTGTGACATTCGCATGCATTGTGAAACCCAACCAAATGTGTTTGGATAATGACCGTATTCAAATAACATATACTACTTAAATTAAGATTTAAAATGTTGTCTTATTTATAAATATCCATTTTTCATAAAAATACACCGTGCAGTGCCGTTATATAAACTCTCTGTTTTGTATGTTTAATGAAAATGACATTTTAAACCATGTCGTAAAATGCAGATTTCCGTATTTTTATTTTTTTATTTTATAATTATTGTCTAAACAATGTATAAGTAAATTACCTGTGACTGTAAACCGATTTTTATTTGTTTTCAATTTCACTTTTTAAAAAAAATCTCCAGTAACTTCCTTTTTCTAATAGCTAACGTCTTACTGAGCATAAATTACCAATAACTGCGTGACTTTAGAAACAAGTGATTGTATTCTATGTTTAATCAATCAGTCATACTTATGAAATCAGCGGTAAATGTATTATGTAGGACTACAGTGGGTCAGTAAAGTCAACGGGTATTACCAAAGTATTACCAGAGAAAGAGTGGTGCGCATGCGCAAGAAAAGCGGCGCTTTCACTTTGTTAACTTAAACATTAAAGGGAGTACATCAGGATTTTTCATGAAACATCTTAAAACATAAACATGTTCCAGTTCATGATAAAACACTTATATCAATCAAAATATGATGTTAGGACCATTGTGTTACTATCTAAAGTTTGAAACACCAAATAGCTAGGACGGAATCGGACGTAAAATGCTGAAATTAACCCTGGTGCGTCACCTAGGATAGCACATATTACTGTGCAGAATGATTGTTTTGGCAAATAATGGATCATTTTAGGCTTATTCAATATATTTAGGACATTCAGTATAGCACATATTAATATTTGTTAATTTTTAGTCGGACACCTAGACCCCCATGAAAATCCTGATGTACTCCCTATAAAGGGACACCTGGCAAGTCTTTATCAAGCATTAAAATTAGCTTCTCGATTTATTAATCCAGTATCATTTTGTATCATTTTGAATTTAAAATCTGCTTCCATATTTTTAAATGCAGTTTTGAGTTTTTTCTTCGTTATTCTGCCGTATGTTTGAATTTATTGTCAGTGAAATGCAGTCAACAGTGAGTAATATGCAAAAGCAATTTGCTTTATTCAATGCTTATAATTAATTTTAATAATTGCACAAATGCAATTTATGTAAAAAAAACTAACGTGACGGCGGGAGTTTTTAAAAATGAAGATTGCCGTGTGTCCCTTTAAATCCTACTTTCTCAGTGGAGGTGTCTTACAGATTTTTTAATTACACTATTACATAAAACAACATGTTCAATAGGAATTTCGCAAACAACACAACTGATTTATTATCTTGGAATCCCATATTCTAGATGTATGAGTAGTCGCCCAAATACTCTTATCCACGTTGAGTCATGCACATATATTATCTGCGTGATAAGACTATACTTTTAGAATGGAGTGGTGAGCTAAAGCTGCTATTCTGGTGCAAGAGTTATTCCCACAGGACGCAAAGCAGAGTGTGGATCGTACAGGTTATAATAGCCTAAATGAGTCTCCATTGCCCTTCCATAGTAAAGTTAGAATGTTGACAACCTGTTAAAAACTCAAACCTCGTTAGAATGCTGGGAAACTTACTTTATCATGCAAATAAACATGTCTGCTATTAAACATCAACAAGGAAATAGGGGGTTTAATACCTCCTAAGAAACATTTCTTCAGTTGTATACTAACAGTATCCAGTCAAAGGTCAACACTATTTTTACCCCTTGCAATTTCATACCCTGTCTACTTTCACTTCTCAAATTTATACCAAAAACTCTCAAAAACATGATGAGCTGCATTTTCAAATATCAACAACATGTCCAGAATACAGTTACAGCCAAAAGATAACAGGAAACTGCACTAAAAAGATGTTTTTAAAGAAAAAAAGATTAGCACTCTTTAATACAGAACTACTTTCGATGCACCAGGCGAGCACATCCTGTTGATTTAGTGTAATTAGACCTACAATGTGCTAAACTCACGACTGACGAGACTTGACACGACACATGTCTTTGGCCTGTTTCTAAGCAGTTAGAATCGATACATTCTTACTTGACAAGTCGAGCTCCCATTGGGATTTGAACTCAAAGCGGTGAGAGGCTAGAAGGTTTCAAAAGCAGCGTCCTTACAATCCCGGCATCTGATGCTTGATTCAGATTTGACAGGGTAATTATTCAGATGTATTGCAACGGAGCATGCACATATGAACTCCGTCATTTTAAATGCCGGAGTAGGCAACCTAGGTTACAAAGGGTTATGTATTATGGCTTCTTCTTTCTTTTATGAATTGGAACAATTTTTAAAATTTCTAGATTTAAAAAAACAAACAAAAAACAGACAAAACAAAAACAAAAACATAAACAAAAAAAGAAAAGAAAGAAAATATTTGTCTACCCTCTTTAAACACAATTTATAGCCAAACATACAAATGGGTCGGGTCACACGTTCTTAAACATTACTTAATATGGTATAATCAATATTTATTCTATATCATAAGTCCCCTCTCCCCTCGCCCCCACCCCACCCACCCTCTCCAACACACACGCCAATATATGATACATATAACTCCGTAATAAACTTGAATTCCGAGCTTTCGTTTTACCACCCTGGGTTCCCGGAACGACTACATTCTTTGCGAATCAAAACAACTGAGACGTGTGGTTTATTTTTGATTCATTTCATAATCGTTTATAGATACTTTTATTGACTTAAACTATTACAGTTTTTCATCATTACAAATATATGATAATTATAATAAACACAAACATGTTTACATTCGTCGTATTATAATCTCAATATATTGACACGGGTGTACTGCGAATATGAAAATTGATACGTATTTTTAAATATGAGTGATCTCAGCAGTAATTATTAGTTAAAGGGACGCATGGAAATCTTGATTTTGTTTGTTTGTTTTTACGGTGTTTTACGTCATTTTCAACAAATGTCAGGTTATATATGACGGTCGATGTTTTGATGTTTTGTGGTGGAGGCAGACCACCCACTGTTTGTATGGTGTTTACGTCATTTTCAACATATGTCAGGTTATATATGACGGTCGATGTTTTGTGGCGGAGGCAGACCACCCACTGTTTGCATGGTGTTTTACGTCATTTTCAACATATGTCAGGTTATATATGACGGTCGATGTTTTGTGGCGGAGGCAGACCACCCACTTTTCCTGGGCGGAACCAGTACTGTACACCCCTCGCTATCCATAAGAATCGACACTTCCTCACTTACAAGTCGAGCTCCCAGTGGTATTCCAACCCGCAGTTTATTTTTTAAAAAAGACTCGCGGCATCCCGCTAGTTTGTCTACATAAATTGCATTTGTTGAATCATTATTTTTAACATGGATCTAAGAAGTGGCGTATTTCGTCTTGGATATTAATTATAAGAATTATACAGAGCAGATTGTTTCTACATATTACTAACTGTTGATTACATTTCACTATATTCAAACCTATGGTAGAATAACGAAGAAAAGTTGAAACTCAAAATTGTTTTTAAATATATACAAGCAGATTTAAAGTCAAAATGATACTGATTAATATAAACTGAGAAGCTAATTTTAATGCTTGATGCATACTTCAAGATTGCCATGTGTCCCTTTAAAGTCAAAATGATACTGGATTAGTAAATCGAGAAATTAATTTTAATGCTTGATGCATACTTCAAGATTGCCATGTGCCCCTTTAAAGTCAAAATGATACTGGATTAGTAAATCGAGAAATTAATTTTAATGCTTGATGCATACTTCAAGATTGCCATGTGTCCCTTTAAAGTCAAAATGATACTGGATTAGTAAATCGAGAAATTAATTTTAATGCTTGATGCATACTTCAAGATTGCCATGTGTCCCTTTAAAGTCAAAATGATACTGGATTAGTAAATCGAGAAATTAATTTTAATGCTTGATGCATACTTCAAGATTGCCATGTGTCCCTTTAAAGTCAAAATGATACTGGATTAGTAAATCGAGAAATTAATTTTAATGCTTGAAGAATACTTCAAGATTGCCATGTGTCCCTTTAAAGTCAAAATGATACTGGATTAGTAAATCGAGAAATTAATTTTAATGCTTGATGCATACTTCAAGATTGCCATGTGTCCCTTTAAAGTCAAAATGATACTGGATTAGTAAATCGAGAAATTAATTTTAATGCTTGATGCATACTTCAAGATTGCCATGTGTCCCTTTAAAGTCAAAATGATACTGGATTAGTAAATCGAGAAATTAATTTTAATGCTTGATGCATACTTCAAGATTGCCATGTGTCCCTTTAAAGTCAAAATGATACTGGATTAGTAAATCGAGAAATTAATTTTAATGCTTGATGCATACTTCAAGATTGCCATGTGTCCCTTTAAAGTCAAAATGATACTGGATTAGTAAATCGAGAAATTAATTTTAATGCTTGATGCATACTTCACGATTGCCATGTGCCCCTTTAAGGATAACTTTTAAAGACACGTATACTATTTATCTACACTGTTTATACTTTAACACTACTTTCACTTTAGCGAGACTGAATTCTTCGGTTATGGTTAAGTATTTTAAATAGCAAGAATTCAAGATTCTGCGATTTATCCATTCTTTTGTCACTATCCAAACGAGTTTCTGAAAGCAAAACTTTCAGTTTTAATTATTTTTTTAGGGACACTCGGCAATATTGAAGTTTTTATCTCAAAATTAGCGCGTCGATTTATTAATACAGTGTAATAAAAGGCATTTATCCGCCAAATAACGGCAACATTACACTACACAACCGTTTATCCAAACCCTATCCTGGTGTTCAGGTTATAAAATAATGTATATATGCCGATTAAAAGTATAGTTTTTATTCATGTGTTTTTAAAATACACGTGATTGAGTATGCGTAAAGTGAATTATGAACTGGTCACTCTTGATTCAACACCCCGGTTTTGGGCTTTGGTTAAGGGCCTAAATTCATCAAATTTTTGAGCATAAAAATCAGACTCAGACTCAAAATCTCATTTTTTTGCAAACCCTATAATCACAAAAGTATGGGTACGAATTGTGATTTTCAGACACTTTCTGTTAAATTACCTTTCAAATTACTCGTTTCTGAAAGCAGATATAGTAATTTGCTTGTAAAATTGTTTTTATTTTTATTTAAAAAAATTGAGATTTTGAGTCGAGTCTGAGTTCTTGTGCTTAAAAGTTCGATGAATATTATGCCAGCTGGCCGGTTAAAGCCGTTTATATTGTGTCTATAGAGTTTGGATTCTCAAAATTGTAGCCTTGTCGCCAGTAGGTTTAGCAATGGTGTACATATTGTTGTAAAATGTTGCTGTTGCTGGCGGGAACTTGCCCCTGGGATTTTTAGTTGTTCGTGGTTATTCTACCACAGGTTTTAAAGGGACTCACGGCAATCTTGAAGTATTTGAAATGGGTGTCTCGATTTATATCCAGTATCGTTTTTACTTTTACCCTGGTTACATTTAAATAATACATTTTTAAATATTCACTTTTTCGTCTTATTATACTATAAGTTTTAATATATTATTGGTGCAATAATATCAAAAAATATTAATATGCAAAAACAGATGGCTTTATACAATTCTTATAATTAACATTAATTATTGAACAAATGCAATTTATGTAGAGAAACTAACGGGACGCCGCTAGTTTTTAAAAAACCAAGATTGCCATATGTCCCTTTTATATATCACTGCAGCAATATAGTATTCACCAATTAAAAATATGTAAACATAATTTGCTCTGAACTATTTACATCAGTATTAATACTGATTTAAAAATGTCCAAATCAGTAGCAAAACTAACGGGATGCCGGGAGTTTTAAAATAATCGAGATTGCCAAGTGTCCCTTTAAGGATAAGTTTTAGAGACACATATACTCGTCATATACACTATTTATACTTCGGAATACCACTTTCGGTTTGGAGAGAAATTCTTCGGTTATGATTACGTATTTTAAATAGCAAGATCGTCCGTCGTGTGGGGACGTAAACCGGGCGGTCCCGTGTATCGGTCTATCCTCCGAGCACGTTAAGGAACCATAGGAATATGTTCGTTAATAAGAGTAGGGCACGGTTCCCGGATTCCTATGTATCCTTCCCCTCTCTCTGGGGCTGCTCTAAATAACCTATACCGTGTTTATGAACCGTTAAACAACATTCAATTCATAAATAGCAAGACTTCAGGATTCTACGATTTATACATTCTTTATTCGATATTGTGACTATCCAAACGAGTTTCTGAATGCGACACTTAATACTTTAAATTAAATCTGTATATTTGACCTTGGCAGTGTGTTCAGTTGTTGATGTGAAAAATATCATCATTAAAGGGACGTTTAGCAATCGTAACATTAAAATCACCGTTCGGTTTAGTAATCGATTTATTAATCGAGTTCCATTTCAAACATGTTGTCTGTAAAACCTGCTTGCACATTAAATTTTAAAAAAGTAATACAGTTTGGGAGTTCTCAAATTGTCGTCGTCATATTTTGTGTTTTTGTTTTGTTTGTTGTTTTACAAAAAAAATGCTTTGAACTATTCTACACATTATTAAAGTAGCTATCCCGCCAACAAAGATGTACACTATTACTAAACCTAGTGCCGCGTATTCAATCACAGGTATTTTAAGAACCCATGAATAATTCTATATTTTTAATCGGCACTTATCCATTATTATATGACTGAACACATGGATAGAGTTTTGATAAACGGTATTGTAGTGTAATTTTGCCATTATTTGGCGGCTTAGTTATTTTAATAATGATTTGGAAGTATGCAAGTAATGCAGATTTTGTTTTAAAACAAGTATTTAATAATTGGAAACGAACATTGCAATGTTTAATTGCGCCATACTTGCAAGCAACGTATCATTTTTTTTAAAACTACTCCTCACAACGTTACCATAACGACCTTTTGTTTTTGTTTTCGATAAATCGTTATATTCAATTTTATAGGCATTTTGTATCCTAACTTGATTAAAGGGACACATGGCAATCTTGAAGTGTGTATCAAACATTAACTTAGAATCTCGATTTATTTATCCAGTATAATTTGACTTTAAACCTGCTTGCATATAATTAAATAAAATTATGAGTTTTTAGTTTGTTTTGTTACACTACCATAGGTTTAAATATATTAATGGTGCATTATACTCAACTAGTAATATGCAAAAACAATTGAACTGCTCTAAGTAATAGATAATAAACGATTTACACCTGTGCAAATACAAAAGGAATTTCAGTGACCATGCTACAATAATTAATATTAATGATTGAAAAATGCAAATTATGTAGGAAAACTAACCGGACGCAGCATTTTTTACACAAATTGAGTGCCATGTGTCCCATTACTATTATGAAGTACCTAGCCAATAAATATTAAAAGATGCCAGATAATTATTTTCGAATTGTACCCTCCGCCGATAATTATTCCCGTAGTGTACACTCCGCTGATAATTATTCCCTTATACATAGACCTACATACTCTATTTATATCCAAGCAGTATTGTACCCTCCGCCGATAATTATTCCCGTATTGTAAACTCCGCCGATAATTATTCCCGTATTGTCCCCTCCGCCGATAATTATTCCCGTATTGTAAACTCCGCCTATAATTATTCCCGTATTGTCCCCTCAGCCGATAATTATTCCTGTATGGTACCCTCCGCCGATAATTATTCCCGTATTGTAAACTCCGCCGATAATTATTCCCGTATTGTACCCTCCGCCGATAATTATTCCCGTATTGTAAACTCCGCCGATAATTATTCCCGTATTGTCCCCTCAGCCGATAATTATTCCTGTATGGTACCCTCCGCCGATAATTATTCCGTATTGTACCCTCCGCCTATAATTATTCCCGTATTATACCTTCCGCCCCCAATGTGTATAAACTATACAAAGGTAACATGTACAACATGTCGTAATCTCGGTCTCATTACGACATCTACTTCGCCTCAGTAACAACCACTTGACCAAAGGCACCTCCGTAATGCTAAGTATAATTATCAAAGAAAAGCATATACTTCATATGGTCATGTGCCAATAGTTTCGGAATAATACACAAGATCAACAAACGTGTTTGTTTACGACTTTTTTCATTCTATAGGTATATATAGCATGTTTCTACATGGATGATATTCTCTATGAGTTAATAAAGAGGTGAAATAATAAAATAATATCATCCGTTTTATAATAATGTCGCTAATGTTCGATATATCACGATGTCTGATGGGTCCATCCTTAAGGTATCGTGCAATTCCGCCACTGTTCGGTATATCACGATGCCTGATGGGCCATCTGCACGGACGGTATCGTGCATTGTATCCCACGAGGCAACGCTTCCGCACTCATCTGTGTACTTTCGGCATACAGGAAATAAATCACTATGGTATTCATGCATGGTGTAGCGTACTTTCGGCAGACAGGAAGTAAATCACTATGGTATTCATGCCTGGTGTAGCGAACTTTCTTCAGACAGGAAGTAAATCGTATGGCATTCATGCCTGGTGTAGCGTACTTTCGGCAGACAGGAAGTAAATCACTATGGTATTCATGCCTGGTGTAGCGAACTTTCTTCAGACAGGAGGTAAATCACTATGGTACTCATGCCTGGTGTAGCGTACTTTCGACAGACAGGAAGTAAATCACTATGGTATTCATACCTGGTGGAAAGTGGTTCCCAAACATATACTCCCTAACTAAGGCATTTTTGGCCTATTTTTCTGGCTGAAATGACTTGTTTGTGAGAGCTAAGAACCATTTGTATGGTTGTATGACGATTTTATTTATCAACTTGAACGTTTCGAAAGTGGACATTTTCTTGTCTTATATGCCAAATGACCCCTACTTTCAGCAGTTTTCTAGAGAGGAAGGTCTCGTACCTTTAGTTACCTTGTGTTGATAGGGGGAAATATTAAGCCCCGAAGGCTTGTCGTCCCCCTCGTGATAGAAAAAATATATCTCCGGTTGGTTCAGTAGATCTCTATCGTGTCCAGTCCTTGAGATCTCCAGATCTTGTCTAACTCACTTTTGAATATGTTTACATTGCGGTCACAATATTATCTGGTAACGCATTCAAGCTATTGATGACGCGGTGTGTGAAGGAAGTTAGTCTAATACTTTTGCAAGCTCTTGGTTTGGCAAGTTTTAAAGAGTGTCATCTGATCTGGTTGTTTATAGACGGCGAAAATAATTCTGTATAGTCTATATCATCAATATGGTGGATGATTTTAAATAATCATATTGTCTCCACGTCTCCGTCTATACTCTAAGGTGGTAAGTTGAACTTTCTCAATCTGTCCTAACTAAGTCCTGCCAGTTCTGGTACCAACCGTGTGGCACGTCTCTGCACATTTTCTACAATACGTTTCGTCTTTTTTAATGTTGAGAACCATATCAAATTTCCATAGTCCACATGTAGACGTATACTAGCTTTGTATAACTGTATAAACAATTTATTGTCCAAGAATGAAACTTTTCGCCTTATCAAGCCCATTCTGCTGTTTGATGTATTTACAGTTTTACTTATATGCATTCTGAAATGTAATGTGTTTGTAAAATGTATTCCAAGGTCCTTTTCTGTTTCATCAACAGCCACTTTCGAATATGTATTGGTTTCATCAAACATTTGATATTCAAATTCATAGCTTAAGTTTCCAATTTGGAGTATTTTACATTTCTTCACATTAAATTGTAACATGCAGTCCGAGCTCCATGAGCACAGAGAAAATACATCTTGCTGCAGTTGGGACTGGTCACCTTTGGATCTGATAGCATTATACAGTTTAGTGTCACCTCCAAACAGACGACACACACTCTTAACTATATCTGGAACATCGTTAATGTACAATATAAATAGTATTGGACCTAATATTGATCCTTGCGGTAAACCGGAGACAACATCCTTCCAACTTGAAGCACTATCATTTATGATCACCCTCTGCTTTCTGTTCTTAAGAAAGTCTTCAATCCATTTCAGGAGTTTTCCATCTAGACAATATGCAAGAGACGTTCGTGAGGTACGGTATAAAGTGCCATAGCAAAACATAGCATCCACCTGGCAGTTTTCATCAAGCGCATCTGTCCAGTCATCTAGCACCCTTAACAATTGTAAGATGGTACTTCTATGCCTACGAAACCCATACTGACTGTCTGAAAAGAGGTCATGTTGTATCATATGATCAGGTATTGCTTCTCGCGCAATATTTTCCAGCAATTTACATACTACTGATGTCAAAGACACTGGTCGATAATTCCCTGGTTCAGATTTTTGAATATACATGTCACATTTGATACCTTCCAATCATCCGGTACTGTTCCTTCTTGAATGAAGGGCTGGCTAAGCGCAGTCGGTAGCGCGGCAGATTTGTAACCGGAGGCCCCGAGTTCAATCCTCTGTGGTGCCACTGAGTTTCGTCGGTGTGTTCTTGGGCAAGACATTTTCCCTTAGCCTTGTCCGTCGGATGGGGATGTAAACCGGGCGGTCCCGTGTATCGGTCTATCCTCCGAGCACGTTAAAGATCCATAGGAATCTAGTCGATAATAAGAGTAGGGTACGGTTCCCGGATTCCTATGTATCCTTCCCCTCTCTCTGGGGCGGCTCTAAATAACATACACCGTGTTGATGAGCCGTTAAACAACATTCAATTCCTTCTTGAATGGATTTGCTAAATATATTACAACTGATCTGCACACTCCTTCCAGAACATTGGATGGCAGTTGTCAGGTCCACAAACTTTTGATGTGTTCACAGATTTCAGAAGTGTCAATACCTTATCTGGATTCACGTTCACATTATATATGTTGAAATCTGGATTTACCCTTCCCTCAAGTTTGGTAATGGAGAGTCTCCTTCCGCAGTAAAACAGATGCAAACGATTCGTTTAGGCGTTCAGCCTTATCGGAGTCTCCGTTATTACATTGCTCTTTTCATTGCCCGTACAATTCCGTCAATATTGATATTCGGCATCATGCGACGCAGAAAACGATGGCCCATAGATCAACCCGTACACAGTCCTGCGACAATGGGTAAAATATCTGCTCAATCTGAGCAATAGTTCAGTAGTAGTTTATCAGCAAAAGCATGACGCCAGTTTACCCCTGGTCGTAGGAGTGTACAGTCTGGTGCAAGTACGGCAATGTTCGGTATCAAGCGATATACCGTTGCCATACCTGACCCTGCAATTCCATCAATGTTCGGTAGCAAGTGATGATCGTACCTTCCCGTACATATCCGTCCATATTCGATATCAATCGATGATCGTCAAATACAAATACAAATATCTTTATTCACTCAAAGCATGTATACACGCCAACATGAGGTTATATAAGGATTTGAAAAGACATGAGGCTTGATACAAACTAACATACAATGGAATAAGAAATGTAAAGTGATCTATGCGGGAGAGAAAACCTTAGGTACATAAGGTTTACCTTAATTTCTCTATTAAAATATTAATATTATATTTTTTATAAAAAAGGCAAAAAAAAATGTGTATTCTGACTTATTTTCAGTACTTAAATTCATAACTTTATGCAGACTGCATATATTTTTGTTTTGTAATTATTTAGGTTTAATCAAGCATTTTCTGCTTTCTAAGAAATACGGACATTCAATAATATAGTGAAATTCATCTCCAACAGTTTTATTACAAAGGATACATTTACACATTTCTTGTTCGATTCTGTTCCAACCTTCTGTTTCTACAGGTAACTTATGGTCCTACATCTTATAACAAACATTAATAGGTTGCTTGGCGTGTTGGTTAAATATTTTTTCGAATTGAAATTTATCCTTAAACAAGCTATAATTTATACATTTACTGGACCTTTCAACAACTGAGTACCAGTTATTTAGAAATAAATCCGACAGCTTTTGCTGGATGGTAGAGGAAAGCATTTTATGATTTGGAAAATCTTGGTTATCCCATATATTGTTTAGTCCACATTTAACCAGTGTAGTTTTGACTTGACACATTTAAATTGCTGTTCCTTACTGTGAATATAATTACTAAGCATGATAGTATATAACATACCAGAACGTTTTGGTTCATCAATCTGTATAATCAGCTTTGCCCAAAAGAGATAATTCTCGACTCGATATCAACAGATAAATGTTTTACATCTGTTTTGCCATATAACACGCAATTTTGCTTGCTCGATTTCAAATTTAATATATGCTTTAAGAATTTAAGTTGCACCCTTTCTGTTATGTCTATATTTCCATTTCTCGAAATTTCGCAACTATAAAGTAAAATAGGTTTGACCATTCTATTAAAAAGTTCAATGTGCATATCAGTCGGAAGATGTTAACAGCTTTAGCTATTTTAAGAAGACAATACATAGCTTTCGTTGTTTGCTTTGAAATGGAAATGTTAGCATTATAAAATGAGCCACTTCTGCTAAAAAGGATGTCTAAATATTTATATTGGTCAATAACTTCGATCATTTAATTTTATAGGTAAAATTATACTATATGTGACGACCTCGTTGTAGTGGTATTTAGAGTTAATTTCCAATTTTCACAATAATTTGCATAAATATTTAAGGCTGTTTGTCATCAGCGGATTCTGAGACGATAACGGTGTCGTCTGCATATAAAAGCATGAATAGTTTTACATAACTGAATATAACATCTTGCTCTACTTTTGACCCTTCAACAATACCACTGTTGGCAAAGAAGTCATGTAAATCATTTAAATGAAAACAGAATTGGAGATACGTGTTCTCCTTGACGTACGCCTATAGAGCTTGCAAAATAATTTGATTTGGTTCCATTAACAATTACACAGGAGTTGGCATTATTATGAATAGACATTATTTCATTCAGAAATTTACCATTTATATGATATGATAGTAATTTTGACCATAAGCTTGTTCTGCAAATCGTATCAAAAGCACTTTTAAGGTCTATGAATGCATAAAATAATTAGTTTTTGCTATTGCGTAATAAATCTATTAACATGTTCAATACAAACATATTATCTACTGTAGAGTACCCTTTACGAAAACCTGACTGATATGTGTTTATTATATCATTATCAGTCAGTATTTTTTGTAAACGGGTATTTAGAATTACAGTAAATAGTTTTCCTAAACATCTCAAAATAGTTTTTGGTCGATAGTTTGATGGGTCTTTACGGTCACTTTTATTCTTAAAAAGAGGAAATATAACACCGATTGTCCAGTCACTAGATCCTGTTCCAGTGTTTAAAATAAGATAAAAAGTTTTAAATAAACAAGTTTCATATAAGGAAATGAATGTTTAAGTGTTCTTTTAAAACTTCAGTTGTGCCACAAGCTTTATTGTAACTTAGGTGTTTTATTTTATTTTCTATTTCATCAATGGTTATGACTGAATTTATTTCATCATTAATAATATGTTCGAGTGTAAAATCATCGTGAAAATGATGTTGTCAGTTTCAATTATATTTTTGAAAAAGTCGTATAACTGATTTAATTTTGCTGTGACATGATTTTTCTGTTTACCATTTATAATTTTCCAGTACTGTTTTGGATTGTAGTTTTTATTTTTTTTTAGTTTATATTTTTCTTTTTAAAGTCTGAAAAATCTTTTCGCAATGTTTTCTTATAAATCGTACTTTAATTTGTTGACATCACGCTTGTTTTCCTCTGTCTTTCTTAATTTGTACAAATACTTGACTGTGAAACTTCTGTCTAGCAATTACGACCAGGTAAGGATTTTCCAATCGCTGTGATTGTCTTTGTTTTAACTGATATTGACCAATATGCTATGTGTGGTAATTTACAACTATGACGTCATAAATATCCCACAAATATCCCAAATTGTCATTTTAGAACAAACTTCAATTGCTAGTATATAGAGAATAATACATGGGTATTTTCATATCACACCCTATATCAGGCCTGAGAGCTTTAGCTCCAGGGCTCCAGGGTTGATATGGGTCGATAGACTGATAAAGGCAGTATAGGGTGTGATATAAAATAAACATTTAGCATTCTATTTATCATATACTTCAGCAATGACTTCAAATTAGTGTTATCCATTTGAACAAACTCCGTAGAGGATCCAAAAGCTGATAATGAATAAAATTTCTTGTAGTTGCGGAGAAGATTTTTTGAAGTTCTTCCCTATAACACTAAGTAAAACTAATCCAACAAGGGCCTCTAAGCACCCAATTAAAGAAAAAAGAAACAAGGTTTCTTATGAGTGAGAATTTGTTTTTAAAAAAAGTCATAAAAAAATAAATAATTATATATATATATTTAAAAAAGTAATTAAAACAACTGAACCCATGAACCAAGGTTTCCTATGCAAAAAAAAGTATGCCTCCGGTGACATTTGATCCCACGACCCCTTGGGTTTCCAGTGTACATTACCAAATATTGAAAAAGGGCCCTAACTCCGGTGTTACTAGTTCGATCCGGCTGGTACTCAAACTCTTTAAAGCTTTCATTGATATCAACAATCTGATCAAGTTTTGGCAAGATCGAATATGAAATGAAGGCGCTAGAGTGTTCACAAGGCTGAAAATGGCATTTTTAATTAAATCAAGGGCCATAACTCCGTTGTTACTAGTTTGATCTGGCCGGTTTTAGAACTTTTCCGAGATTTCACCAATATTAACAATCTGATAAAGTTTGGTAAATATCGTATGAAAAATGAAGGCCCTATCGTCTTAACGAGACGAGGGCTGGCGTGGCGCAGTCGGTAGCGCGGCGGATTTGTAACTGGAGGCCCCGGGTTCAATCCTCCGTGGTGCCACTGAGTTCCGTCGGTGTGTTCTTGGGCAAAACACTTTCTCTCAGCCTCGTCCGTCGGATGGGGACGTAAACCGGGCGGTCCCGTGTATCGGTCTATCCTCCGAGCACGTAAAAGAACCATAGGAATCTATTCGATAATAAGAGTAGGGCAGGTTCCCGGATTCCTATGCCCCCACTCTCTGGGGCGGCTCTAAATAACCTATACTGTGTTGATGAGCCGTTAAACAACATTCAATTCAATTCAATCCTTAACGAGACAAAAGTTAACGACGGACGGACGGACGATGGACGGTAGAGCTAATAAGACGGCCAGTAGAGCTAATAAAATGAATGGTCAGAAGTGGTTATTTCATCCACGGATAATGGTTCTATAGCCAAAAATCTGGCGCGAAAACAGGATGGACGCATCAAAAGGCGGACGACAAGCCATACGCGTGACAAATCATGTACCATCGTAACTAATCGGTAATTTCCGTACCACTTCGGCGAAAGAGTCAGAAAGAACATTCGGCTATTTCCGTGATATGACAACTTTTTACCCTTTATTTCACCCTTGTGATAAAGTTTTATTGCCCGGCAACTAAATCCTGATTGATACGACTAACTAGGTCTATGGTGTATCGTATATTCAAAAACAACGTATTGATAGGCAAGTATGTGATAAATGAATGTAAGACATACAATTTATAAAATGCATGATAAATAGATATTAGATAAACTGATCTGATAAACTGAGCATAAAAATGAAAAAATGAACTTTAAAAGGACACATGGCAATCTTGAGTTTTATAAAAATAAATAATGCAATAATCAATAGTAAGTATATATGCGTAAACACAGTTTGCCTTGAACTAGTTTAATTATTATTTCTAATGATCGCGCATATGCAGGTTATGTAGAAAAACTAATGGAACGCCGCGAGTTTTAAACACATCAAGATTGCCCGTGTCCCTTTAAAGTGCATTCCACTCTATCAGTGAAATAATATCGAATCACAGCTGAAAGAAGATTACACTCGTGTACATGCCACCTTTTGTAATAATCTAAATACTAATGTACAGTTTCTTTAATCTTCATATTAGGCACTAAAACAAAAAAATAATGTAAATAATATATACAATACCTTTTTCATATAAATCACTTAAACAACCGTACATTTTCTAATTCACACACGGATGTAGCCTAAATTTACGAACAACTGCTTCATATAAATGTTGTAACATTCCAAAACCGAATTGTAATAACATCTACAGTATAATTATAACACCATTATCTCTGCAGATGTAACTAATACTGTTATTATAATAACACAATCATGTGCAAAATGCCTAATGTATGAACACTATAGTTTCAACCTTTTCCTGCTATCACCAATAATAGTTTTCACATTAAGCACGACGCGCTTTTGGGACCGTGCAATACGCACTATCGGTGTATTAAATATATATTACATAAGTCTTGTTTTATAATTTGTAAAAACATATTTTTAAAAATAATCTATCCACACCGCATATTCCTTCATACAAAGCATGGTACAATACGAAATCCAGAATCTATGTAGATGAATAACACAGATTTATAGTAGAGCTACACCAGTTGTAGTTTAAAAAACAAAACAAACAAGAACAACAACAACTCAAAAGAAGCAACAAATGAGTTGACAGTAAACAAGTCCGTACTGTACCAAAGCCACCCAGTCTAGTTTCTGTAAAATTAAATGTTCCAGTCTCACCTGTCTCCAAATATTCTCATTACAACCAAGAAAGACGGTGCTAAAAATTAAGTCTTTGGCAGAAAATACAATTTTTATTTATTCTTGATGGAAACAATTCTCCGAGAATGTGGGCTCTCTGTAAACGACGGAAGATACATCAGTTAAAAGTTATCCCAGTTAATGAAAACACGCAATCTGTAATAATATAATAACAAAAAATAATGTTCGTTATGAAATAAAATGGAGAGCAATCATTTTAAATGACGAATGCATGGTTTCTCATTTTGTTTTCCGTTAGAAATGCAAATGGAGCATTCCATAATACATTCCATAATACGCGTTAACGCTTAATGGTAAATTTGCGATTCAATTAACATCAACAAATGTGAAAACAATCCTAATAAATTCTTATATTATTTTCCCGTCACTACATTACCAACAATATAACCTTGGGATAATGATAATGATAAAAACAAACAAACCTGCAAGAGAGACAAATACAGTGTGTTTTTGAAATTAGACATTTTATTAACAGGAAGTATTAAGTAATGTAATATATAAAACAATAACTCGCAATTATTAACAATATCATCCTGTAATTAACCGCGATGAATTAAACCCATGTAATCATTACTAACCAATATACTGTGAAAAGACAATTGTTCAGTTTTTCATTCCGGTATAATTCAATAGATAACCTTTTACATACTGAACTGAAATCGTAACACTCGCTCGTGGACGGGCATCCATTTGTACGTGATCCGTGTCCGTATCCGCGTCCGTACTTTCCCTGTCCGTAAACAAATGTGCGATTCGTCGCGGACGCAGACATGTATACGGACACGGAACTGATCAATGGATGCTGCCCAACATGTTCTCTATATAAACAATTTTTCACTGACACGGATACGGACGCGGATACTGACAAGACTCTCGTACAAATGGATGCCCGGCTTTACTACCATGCGTCCGTCGACTACAAACGCTTGCTCGTGGACTTACAGACGCTCGCTCGTGAGGCTACTAACGTAAGTCCGATGAATTACCAAAGCTCGTACGTGGAATTAATTACTCACACTCCCAAACAGTTCATCGCCCCGATACTAACGCGTCCGTAAACTACTAAACATGCGTCCGAGGCTTTCTAATTAGCGTCTGTGAATTTCTTACGTTGCTTGTTTGTTTGTGATTTAATGTATCTTGCGCACTCACAAACGTACCAACAATGGGTATTACTAAAAGTATAAAAGGAGGTTATAGGGTACTCCCTTAGACAATCTGGAATAATAAATTGAACATCAAGTAAATGGCCAATACTATTTCCCATAAAAAATGCCGTTACGGCAATTGGTGATGTTACATGGTTATGAAATAGGATTCCCGTCATCTCATCGATGGCAGCTGTCGATGTCAGATCGATATGGAATATTCAAGTATTATAAATCACGCTCTCTAGTATAGCCTCCGTGGTCGAAGGGTTAACGACGTTACGTTTTAACCTTCTCGCCTCTCACCGCTGCGGGTTCAAATCCCACTGGGAGTTCAATTTGTAAGTGAGAAGTCGATTCTTACGGATGGCGGGAGGTATACAGTACTGGTTCTACCCAGGCAAATTAGGGTGGTCTGCCTCTACCACAAAGATTGACAGTCATATATGCCTAAAATGTGCTACATTCAAACAAACAAACATGCTCTCCATTGGTAAGTTGTTTGTGTGTATTTTGACCGATTATTTCAGAACTATCTCGTGATTAATTATATATTAATAACTTATTTATTGATTATTGATTTCTGCAAGGACGACACCGCAATGTGCTTTCTAAATTATTTCATAGCATAAACCTAGGAATCTGCATACACCGATAGTTTGCATCGCAAATTCAGCGCAATTTTTCGCCGGAGGTTTACGCAAGGTATGAACATGATCCACACAACACCTTTCTACAAATTAACCCTTCATTTAATCATGAGCAATCATGGTTTACAAATATAGTAACATGATTTGCAGACTCGCGGGGCGAGGCGACATTCAGGGACCCTCAGAGAGTATTATCAATACTCGCAACGGAGCACGTGAGCTCCTGGAAGGTATGGCATTGCAGCGTCTCGGATATTTCCATAGACTGAATTGATTCTGCATGGTGTTGCCTAGGTACCTGCAGTATTGAAATCCGAGATGTTGAGATGTTCGAGCGTGAAACACCTGGCAGTTTTAGACTGGCGACAAGTATTTGAGCCAAAGATAACACGTTCTGGTTATGTAATTATCTAAGTCGGTTTTTCCAGTTAAAATTATCGACAA
Organism: Cyrtodaria siliqua; assembly: GCA_037043455.1. Classification (NCBI taxonomy): domain Eukaryota; kingdom Metazoa; phylum Mollusca; class Bivalvia; order Adapedonta; family Hiatellidae; genus Cyrtodaria; species Cyrtodaria siliqua. The sequence continues at coordinate 21,298 of JAWPHD010011961.1, forward strand.
CTAGAGAATGCTGTAAAACAAATTGCACCAATTTTCCTGCATGGCATTTCAATTTGAAATATATAGGATTTGGTTGATTTAAATGCATTAAGAACATTTTAAATCCATTTTACCTGCTTTCTTATCAGTGCATTTGATGCATTTTTTTCGGGTTGGTTTTAAGACAGGGCATGTTATGGGCGTTTTGACTTTGATTTACAGATACTACTACTACTACTACTACTACTAATACTGCTACTACTACTACTACTACTACTGCTACTACTGCTACTGCTACTGCTACTGCTACTGCTACTACTACTACTACTACTACTGCTACTACTACTACTACTGCTACTGCTACTGCTGCTGCTGATACTGCTACTGCTACTGTTACTGCTACTACTACTACTACTACTACTGCTACTGCTACTACTACTGCTACTGCTACTGCTACTGCCACTGTCACTACCGCCGCCGCCAACACACAGCCACAGGTGGCCACTGCCGTCGTGGGTTCGATTTTCGGCCAGTTCATACCAACGACTTCATAAAAATGGTTCGAACAAGTAGTAGTTAGTAGCTCCTTTGACTGACGTTCAGTTCAGCACATAAAGGTGCTAGTACTGATCGGCCAGGTGTCAGTATAATTATGACTGAGTGGGAGTGTCATGCCATGTGTCTGTGACATGCTATTTTAGTGTGACATCACTCTACAGTTAAGCATTGAGCATACTGTAAGGCGTGATATGACTCAAAGAAGGTCACTGAAATTCGTTTTGTATTTGAACAGGTGTAAATAGTTTAATTGAAAATAACACTTGTCGGAATAAATGGTGTACTCTAACTACCAGTTATTGGAAGTATGACAGACAGCTGAAATGGACATGTTACAAAACAACTACAGTAGGCCTCGTCTCGTTGGTTGATTTAAACACCTCGATGGGCTACGCCCATCGGTGAGACCACACTCTGTCTATTACTTAAACCTCAGACAATAGATAGAGTACGGTCTCATCGAGTTGGTTGATTTAAACATCGAGACATATTAGGTAACAGATAGAGTATGCAATAGGAATTTCAATGACGATGCTAAAAATTGCCTTTGATGAATGCATATTTTGTTATATCATTAAATCGTTTAATTTAGGATAAACAAAAGGGCGGCGGATAACCGTACTGTATAACTTCCGATAAATGAAATTCAGAGTACGGACAAGGTCACTAAGAAAACAGATATAGTCTGTCTCAGCTCGTTGGTTATTTAAAAAAACAAAACTCGCTGAGACTAGTCTCTGTATAGCACGTGTAATACTTCTCGTTTTTGCCGTATCCCACACATACATATTAGTGTTTATTAGCTGTAGCACGTGTAATACTTCTGGTTTGTGCGGTATCCCCACACATACATATTAGTGTTTATTAGCTTTAGCACGTGTAACATCTCTGGTTTTTGCGGTTACCCCACACATACTTATTAGTGTTTATTAGCTTTAGCACGTGTAACACCTCTGGTTTTTGCGGTTAGCCCACACATACATATTAGTGTTTATTAGCAGTAGCACGTGTAACACCTCTGGTGTTTGCGGTTACCCCACATACATATTAGTGTTTATTAGCAGTAGCACGTGTAATACTTCTGGTGTTTGCGGTATTCCACACATACATATTAGTGTTTATTAGCTGTAGCACGTGTAATACCTCTGGTTTTTGCGGTTACCCCACACATACATATTAGTGTTTATTAGCAGTAGCACGTGTAACACCTCTGGTGTTTGCGGTTACCACACACATACATATTATTTTTTAATAGCTGTAGCACGTGTAACACCTCTGGTTTGTGCGGTATCCCCACACATACATATTAGTGTTTATTAGCTTTAGCACGTGTAACACCTCTGGTTTGTGCGGTTACCCTACACATACATATTAGTGTTTATTAGCTGTAGCACGTGTAACACCTCTGATGTTTGCGGTATTCCACACATACATATTAGTGTTTATAAGCAGTAGCACGTGTAATACCTCTGGTGTTTGCGGTTACCCCACATATACATATTAGTGTTTATTAGCTGTAGCACGTGTAACACCTCTGGTTTGTGCGGTTACCCTACACATACATATTAGTGTTTATTAGCTGTAGCACGTGTAACACCTCTGGTTTGTGCGGTTACCCTACACATACATATTAGTGTTTATTAGCTGTAGCACGTGTAACACCTCTGGTTTGTGCGGTTACCCTACACATACATATTAGTGTTTATTAGCTGTAGCACGTGTAACACCTCTGGTTTGTGCGGTTACCCTACACATACATATTAGTGTTTATTAGCTGTAGCACGTGTAACACCTCTGGTTTTTGCGGTTACCCCACACATACATATTAGTGTTTATTAGCTGTAGCACGTGTAATACCTCTGGTTTTTGCGGTTACCCCACACATACATATTAGTGTTTATTAGCAGTAGCACGTGTAACACCTCTGGTTTTTGCGGTTACCCCACACATACATATTAGTGTTTATTAGCAGTAGCACGTGTAATACCTCTGGTGTTTGCGGTTACCCCACACATACATATTAGTGTTTATTAGCAGTAGCACGTGTAATACCTCTGGTGTTTGCGGTTACCCCACATATACATATTAGTGTTTATTAGCAGTAGCACGTGTAATACTTCTGGTGTTTGCGGTTACCCCACATATACATATTAGTGTTTATTAGCAGTAGCACGTGTAACACCTCTGGTTTTTGCGGTTACCCCACATATACATATTAGTGTTTATTAGCTGTAGCACGTGTAATACCTCTGGTGTTTGCGGTTACCCCACATATACATATTAGTGTTTATTAGCTGTAGCACGTGTAATACCTCTGGTTTTTGCGGTATTCCACACATACATATTAGTGTTTATTAGCTGTAGCACGTGTAATACTTCTGGTGTTTGCGGTTACCCCACATATACATATTAGTGTTTATTAGCAGTAGCACGTGTAATACTTCTGGTGTTTGCGGTATTCCACACATACATATTAGTGTTTATTAGCTGTAGCACGTGTAACATCTCTGGTGTTTGCGGTTACCCCACATATACATATTAGTGTTTATTAGCTGTAGCACGTGTAACACCTCTGGTGTTTGCGGTTACCCCACATATACATATTAGTGTTTATTAGCAGTAGCACGTGTAATACCTCTGGTGTTTGCGGTTACCACACACACACATATTATATTTTAATAGCTGTAACACGTGTAATACTTCTGGTTTGTGCGGTATCCCACACATACATATTAGTGTTTATTAGCTGTAGCACGTGTAACACCTCTGGTGTGTGCTGTTACCCCATACATATTAGTGTGTATATGCTGTAGCACGTGTAACACTTGTGGTTTTTGTGGTTACCCCATACATACATACATATTAGTGTTTATTAGCTGTAGCACGTGTAGCACTTCCGGTTTTTGCGGTATACCGTTTATTAGTTGTTGTTAACAAAGTATCAGTTATTATAGGTGGTATCAATGGTGCAGTTTAAACCGGAAGAGAATATTACGTGTATGAATTTCAAATTCCACGAACACGAGTGGTATGTAACGTGTCTATGTCATAAGGATCTACTTTTTGGAACTCGATACTAACTTACATGACATTTGAAAAGGTGACCGGAAACGAACTGTAATGAATAGAATAGAATATAATAGAATATAAAATAATTAGAATAGTATAGAATATAACAGAATAACTTTATTTGCCAAGCATGGGCCACAAAGATGACATTATAATCACAGTAAAATGGACAGCATAATGAAACATAACAAAGGCTTGTTTCTGATTAGCAAAATAACAGTGTTTAACATACTTTTCAATCCAATCAGATAAACTAGATTTCAAATTTTATATAAGCTTATTTCATTAAAACTCAGATAGCACATTTTTATAAGTGTTCAATGCGCATTGCGCATGCGTCGTAATACAATGGTATATTGCGCTGTTCATGTGTATGTCAGTGCCTTCGTTCTCTGAATTGTTGAAAAGGAGGTTAACCACTAAAGTAAGTTAGTATTTATTAAGTGGCTGCATTTGGGTCGCTACATTTGTGTTGTTATTTTGTTCTTGCACGTATGCCCCTGATATTTAACCAATATGGGACGTACGGCGTAAAGACGGACGTACGAACGGACAAGAGAAACACTCTAATGACCCTAAAAGTTATTTCGCTTTCTAGCTCGCACTGAAATATTATTTCGCCCGATCATAATATAAATATCATTCACACACACATTTCTAACCTTAAGAACAAAGCGTCAATTCTATATTGTTGTGTATTCGCTGCCAGACTATCCGTACGTAATGAAAACCTGTATCATTTCTCTCATGTAACGAATTATTTAAGAATCCCCTTTTCCTATAGCGGACCCCTTCCGAACGAATTTCCGCCGCATTCCGCGTCTTACATTCTGATAACTGTCAATGGTTTACATATGCGCCACGGGAGCAGAGAGCCATAAATCCGGAGCAGATATATAAAAAAACATAGGCAGATGTCGGAGCTAATAACATACTCATATTTCAGGTAGATGAATCAGGATTGTGTTTTGTGCAATGTATCGTGCAACATCTATGGTGCTCACTGCTACAAGTATAGACACCGTCGTGTTTTTTTGTTTGTATGGTGTTTTACGTCATTTTCAACACATGTAAGGTTATATATGACTGTCGATTTTTTTTGTGGGGGAGCAGACCACCCACTTTTCGTACACCTCCCGCAGTCTGTAAAATTCAACACTTCCTCACTTGCAAGTCGTGTTCCCAGAGGGATTCGAACCCGCAGCGGTCCGAGGCGAGAAGGTTTACCGTCGTTAACCCCTCGGCCACGGATACGCTTGAATGAAAGCTTGTTAAAGAAACTAAAATGCCAAAAACTGCAAAAATTACACTACAATGTTTAGGTTATACATGTATATTAATGTATAATTCCTTTATGTGCCGATTAAAATTATAGAGTTTTTCATATTTGTTTTTATTTAAAATATCCGCGATTGCATAATTATGCGTAAATGAATTAAGAGTTGGTAACTCTTAATTTGATGCTCCCGTTTTGGGGTTTGGCCTGGCCGCTTAAAACCGTTTGTATTATGCCTATAGCGTTTGGATTCTGAAAATATGTAAGTTATATATTCTGAAAGGAAAAAGAAACGCACAATAAAAAAATTGCCTATACTACACTGTTATATACACCTAATTCCACGTAATATTCCAGATATATCTCAACGTGTTTTGTACAAAAACGGGCTACAATTAATTACAGAAAGGATAACTCTGTCATGTAGTAGACCTTTTAATCAAAGTATACTTTGTTACACGAAATTTATAAATGTTGAAAAAGTCAAGCCATTTCAGTATTGTGTTTAATGTTAAGAGATTGCAACTTTTATAGCCTAAGTTTGCTCACCTGCTTGAGCCAAATGCGCATTATGTCGATAATGAAACTTTAAAGTAGTAAACATTGGTGTGTTCGCTGCTGTTTAAACCTTCTTTCCGAAAGGACAGGCCTAATGTCGCCATGTACCATTCGAATAGCAGTAGCATATTACACATACAATATATAGCGGAAATACACAGTATGCGTTTCTTTTTCCTTTCAGTATATATACCTCATCGTTAGTAGATTTAGGTTTAAGCCACCAACGGTCTTTTTTGCCACTGCCCGTTCGTGTGTTGCGGCTCATATATTTCTCGTACAGATTGCTACTTTGGCTGTTGTTGGCGGGCTAGCTACTTTGGCTGTTGTTGGCGGGCTAGCTACTTTGGCTGTTGTTGGCGGGATAGCTACTTTGGCTGTTGTTGGCGGGATAGCTACTTTGGCTGTTGTTGGCGGGCTGGCTACTTTGGCTGTTGTTGGCGGGATAGCTACTTTGGCTGTTGTTGGCGGACTGGCTACTTTGGCTGTTGTTGGCGGGATAGCTACTTTGGCTGTTGTTACGGGATAGCTACTTTGGCTGTTGTTGGCGGGATAGCTACTTTGGCTGTTGGTGACGGAATAGCTACTTTAACAGCGACTTTACCACCACATGCATACATTCTTTATTTTTATCTCAAAAAGTCGAACTAGTATATGTGTATATATGTATATGTCATGATATGTCATCATGATATGTCATGATATGTCATAATAATACATTTGAAATAATCAGGCTACAATTTTTTAATTTTTTTTGTAATGCGTATAGTTGTAATCTATTATTATCCGTTGTTAACTGCGGCGGGGTTGTGACCAAAGCATTACTGGTAGAACAGCCGTCTGGGTGTGGGAAGTCGTGGGTTTAATCCCCGGCCGAGTCACACAGGTAATTTCATAAAAAAGACACTAGATAATATACATTATATTTTAAGTCGGCAAGACCCAACATAACCCATTAGGATCGTTTAAACAGGCTATAATCGCTATTAGCTCCCTTGCTTGATGCCCAGCATATGAAGGGTAGTGCTAGGACTGGTAGGCCCTGTCTGAGTTTAATGTGACTGCATGGGTATATTATGTCATGTGTCTACGGTGTGGTATTCCAGTGTGGCTGAACTATAAAGTTGAGCATTGGGATTACTGCTACAAATAGACACCAGTGCCGTCGTGAATGACTGAAAGATTGTAAGTTTGATAAGCAAACCTGATAAAAATCATCGATAAACAAACCTGTACCAAACCAAAAATAAACAAAAAAACAGTGATACAAAGTATCACAAGCCGGTCAGAACAGTTACATAAGAAAACAGTAAGCGGAATGAATATGATAAAAATAAACGAACAGTTTGTAGATGTTACAATTTTTTTATTTGTAATTGTCACCAATCAAAGCACATTTATCATGAAAGATTTGAGCACTAGATAAACTAGTCATCATGAGATAAAATGAACATGTTTTAAGAGATTTGAGGACTAGATACACTAGTCATCATGAGATAAAATGAACATGTTTTTAATTGTGGCGTCTGTGTTAGCATAGAATGTTGTTTCTTGATTAGAATGTGAAGAATTGGGAAAAGATCATGGTTAGAGTATGAAGAATTGATAACTTATCATAGTTATAAACAAAAAGACAACTTAATGATACTATAATAGCAATTGGAGCGTCTGTGAAGGTAATCTCAGTTTTAAGCAATGTAAATTTACATTAGAAGAAAGGGTTTAATGTTAGATGTTTGTTATTATCGAAATTTTATTAGCAGTTCATGATAATAAGCAGCAATGGAACAGACATATTCAAGCTGTTTAGAAGATGCTTCAGTTAAAGTTTCATCAGCTCTGTTTAATGATTGAAGGGGTGTTGCTTATTTTAAAATCAGACAGCACCAACAAGAGATACATATATAGTTTTGACTCACAAACAGTCATATTCAAATACAGTTTACTTTATATTATTCTTATAATTAATATTATGTATTGAACAAATGCAAGTCATGTCGAAAAATTACTTCCCCTATCTATGGTGACTTCTGCCATTGTCGTCTTTTCGTTATTTCGCCCCGAAAAGACGACAGGACGAAAAGACGACAAATGCAGCGCGAAAAGACGACAGAACAAAAAGACGCCATTTCAAGGGCGAAAAGACGACAGAACGCCACGCGAAAAGACGAAAAAACGACACTTCAGATGCGAAAAGACGCGATTTGATATTGTCGTCTTTTCGTTATTTTTTGTGGTCTTCTGTCGTCTTTTCGCCCTTGAAATGGTGTCTTTTCGTTCTGTCGTCTTTTCGTTCTGTCGTCTTTTCGCGCTGCATTTGTCGTCTTTTCGTTCTGTCGTTCTGTCGTCTTTTCGATCTGTCGTCTTTTCGCCTTTCGGTTGACATGCGCGTTTCGGTCCTTGCGGTCATTTCATCGTGACTACTAGAAATCGGGACGATTTTGAACTGTCGGAGAATCGGGCAAAATCGAGAGGGATTTGCATACATAATCGTTTTTTATCGTTTGCCAAGATTCTTGGTATTTGATGAGACGTTGGCAGAGATGTATGAGTATGCAAGGAACGACAACTAAGGGTAGAGATTGCCCATATCTGTTACAGAAACCACTGCCACCACACAAATTTATAGCTGAAATCTAATTTTCTGGATACATATTTTTTAGGTCATTATTTCAACTTGCTTTGTTCATTATATAGGAAAATAGTATAAAAAACGGTCTCTGGTTACAAAAAATTATAAAAAACACACAAATTTTAGCGAATATATAGAGAATATCATGTTAGTGCCTGATCACATCCAGTTTATCAAACTCCCCGTAATGGTTACTTCCCCTTTCTGTTACAGTAATCACTGCCACCACACATATTTATAGCTGAAATACAGCTAAGTTTAATTTTTTGGTTAAATATATTTTAGGCCTATATTTCAACTTACTATGTTCATAATATAGGGAAATAGTGTGAAAAACGGTATCAGGGTAAAAAAATAATTTATTTATATAAAAAAAAAGATCAATTTTAGCGAACATTCACACCGGTTACTAAGTTAGAACTCTACTTAGAGCTTATGCTGCGGTGCGTCGACCGTCTGTCTGTCTGTCCGTCCGTCCGTCCATATGATAAACTTTGTCGTGGTGTTTCTTGCGTAAAAAAACTATTAGATGGATTTTCATGAAACTTTATAGAAATGTTGCCCTTAAGGTATAGTTGATCCTAGCAAAAAATCAGGTTGATTAGATCCACGATGGACTCTATTTAAAGCTAAAAAAAATATTGTAGCGACTATATTCCTCCGAAACTTTAAGTGCTATTGATATGGAAACATTTACTCTGCATCATGTAGTTTGGGATTTTGGTCCTTGACGGAAAAAACAGCGTTTTGATTCGACGTCAAACATAGCGAGTTATATAGGAAAATCTTGCGACAACTACTTCTCAGAAACTGCTTGATGGATTTTAGGAAGCTTTATGGGAATGTTCCTCTAGTTGGTTTTAAGTAAAAGTCAGTTCGGCTATAATTTCAAATTGGCCACCTCAGCTAAAAATAGATTTTAAAAATATAATTTTGTGGCGACTATTTCTCAAATACCGTTAGAGGTATTGATTTGGAACCTTTACCAAATTAATTGGCGTGACATATAGTTGGTCCGAAACAAAATTCACTTTGATTCGATATCAAACATGGCCGCCAGCGGACATATTTGTTTACATAGAGTTATATAAGAGAAACTTGTGGCGACTACTCCTTTGAAACTACGAGATGGATTTTTATGAAACTTTACAGGAATGTTGATCTTTAAATCTAGTTGATCCTAAGTAAAAATCAGGTCGGTCGGAAATTCAAGAAGGTCACCACAGCTAAAAATAGATTAAAAAAAAGAATTTTGTGACGACTACGTCTCAAAAACCACAAGTGGTATTGAGTTTGAACCTACTAGTATACCAAAATGATTGTCTTGACATGCGGTTGGCTCTAAACAAAATTCATTTTGATTCAATGTCAAACATGGCCGCCCAATGGCCATCTTTGTTTACATAGAGTTGTATAAAAAAAACCTGCGGCGTCTACTCCTCTGCTGGATTTTCATGAAACTTTACTGGAATGTTGCTCTTAATGTCTTGATGATTATAGGTAAAAACCAGACTGGTGGAAATTTCAAGATGGCCACCACAGCTAAAAATAGATGTTAAAAATACAATTTTGTGGTGACAACTTCTCAAAACCATAAGGCTTATTGATTTGGAACCTTTACCAAATTGATTGGCATGAAATGTAGTTGGTTCTAAACAAAATTCGTTTTGATTCTATATCAAACATGGCCGCCAGCGGACATCTCAAGGTTTAAATAGAGTTATATAGGAAATCAGGTTGGCTGGAAATTAAGATGGCCACCAGAGCTAAAAATAGATTTTAGAAAGGGAAGTTTGTGGCAAATACTTCCCAAAAACCATAAAATTTTAATGGTATTGATTTTGAACCTATACCAAAATGACTGGCTCGACATGTAGTTGGTTCTTAACAAAATTCACTTTGATTTGACGTCAAAGAAGCCCGCCAATGCTTTTTGTTTGACAAAGAGTAGTATAGGAAGAACGTGTGGCGACTACTTATCTGAAACTACTTGATAACTTTTCCTTAAACTTTATAGGAATGTTGATATTGATGTCTAGTTGGTCCTAAGTAAAAATCAAGTTGGCCAAGATAAAGGGGAAAATACTGCGATTTCGAAAACAGTGTATTAGACAGAAATTGAAGATTTGGGTGTGCAAATATGCAGAAAAAAAGTATGTGGTTTAGATAAACTGTCTTCTATAAATGTATCCCCAAACGTAACAGATGTTGAGAAAGTAAGAGGGGATGAAAAATAAATAAATAAAAAATAATTGAATTGAATGTTGTTTAACGGCTCATCAACACAGTATATGTTATTTAGAGCCGCCCCAGAGAGAGGGATACATAGGAATACGGGAACCGTGCCCTGCTCTTATTATCGAATATATTCCTATGGTACTTTAACGTGCTCGGAGGATAGACCGCCCGGTTTACGTCCCCATCCGACATACGAGGCTAAGGGAAAGTGTCTTGCCCAAGAACACACCGACGAAACTCAGTGGCACCACGGAGGATTGAACCCGTGGCCTCCGGTTACAAATCCGCGGCGCTATCGACTGCGCCACGCTAGCCCTCAAATAAATAATAAATAAATAAGGAGAAATTGCTGACCCAAAGAGAACAAGTAGGCTATTTTGCTTGGGGTAGGGTCAGAATATCATTCCCTGTTTATGAAGGATATTAAGCGAACACTATTTGGTATTTTAAGGGAACTGTGTTTAACACTTTTGGGTATCTGGGGAACAAGGACCCCCTGGGAAGGCCTCAATATCACTGCGCGGAGGTTGACCTAATTCAAGCAAACTCCCCGCAGTGGTTATTTCCCCTTTCTGTTACAGTAACCACTGCCACCACACACCAGCTAAGCTTTTTTTCTTTTTCAGGTATACCTTGACGTGTTCGTTGGCGGAGGGACTATAAACCTTAGAACTACACACACACACAAGCTTATTTTTTGGTTAACTACTTCTTAGGTCAATATTTCAACTTGCTTTGTTATAATATAGGAAAACAGTGTGAAAAACGGTATCTGGTTACAAAAATAATTTATTTTTAAAAACAAAAACAAATCAATTTTAGCGAATATATATTTTATACGGACACCGGTTACTGTTAAACAAACATGTATTCCGTTGAGAACATTACAGAAGCCGTGGGTAAATTTAATAAAGACAAGCCAAAACAAGTTGAATGTTTTCAACATCTTCTCGAGGGTGATATTGGTTGCCTGTTGGTTACGGCCTCAGCTATCGTCACGTGATTTGTGGCAGGGAATATTGGCTACAATATCACTACGCGGAGGTTGCTAATTCAAGTAGTAGAATACCCATAACATGCCTGTATACAAATTTGACTGCGTTACGGTATTCTTACTAAAATACAGTTGTTTTATGAACAGTAAAATGACTCTGATACACATTCCAACACCCATAGCAGCTTTCTGAGACCGGGATAAATATATAAATATGGCAATAAAACGTCGCCAAATGTGTGGCAAACATCGAATGTCTAGATCTTATTGCTAAAAAACTTATAATAGCGAGCACATAAATGCAGCTACCATGTGCATATAATAAAATGCTATAATGTGTGAAGCGCAAAGACCACGTGCACATAATAAAGTGCTAATTTGTAAAATTTAGCGACCACGTGCACATACTAAGTGATTTTGTGTACAGTGCAGCGACCACATGCACATAATAAAGATATTATATGCTTGGTTTGTAATGTACAGGATCTTATATGCTTGCCTTGTGAAATGCGGAATCCTATATGCTTGCTGTGTAAAGTGCAAGATCGTATATACTTGCTTTGTAAAGTGCAGTAATTTATAAGCATGATTTTATATGCTTGCTGTAAAAAGTGCAAGATCGTATATACTTGTTTTGTAAAGTGCAGTATCTTATAAGCAGGATTTTATATGTTTGCTCTGTGAAGTGCAGGGTATTATATGTTTGCTATGTAAGGTACAGTCTATTATATGTTTGCTCTGTAAAGTGCAGGATATTATATGTTTGCTCTGTAAAGTGCAGGGTATTTTATGTTTGCTCTGTAAAGTGCAGGATATTATATGTTTGCTCTGTAAAGTGCAGGCTATTATATGTTTTCTCTGTAAAGTGCAGAATATTATATGTTTGCTCTGTAAAGTGCAGGGTATTATATGTTTGCTATGCAAGGCACTGTAACGTGCGGGATCTTATATGCTTGCTCTGTGAGATGCAGGATCTGATATGCAGGATGTTATTTGATCGCTCTGTAAAGTACAGGATCTTATATGTTTGCTCTGTAAAATGTAGGATCGTATATGCTTGCTCTGTGAAGTGCAGGATCTTATATGTTTGCTCTGTAAAATGTAGGATCTTATATGCTTGCTCTGTGATGTGCAGGATCTTATATGCAGGATGTTAGAGGATCGCTCTGTAAAGTACAGGATGTTATATGATTGCTCTGTAAAGTGCAGGATCTTATATGCTTGCTCTGTGAATCCTGTACTTTCGTATATGCTTACCTTGTAAAGTGCGGGATCATATATGTTTGCTTTGTAAAGTGCAGAATCTTATATGCTTGATTTGTAAAGTGCAGCACCGCATATACTTACTTTGTAAAGTGCAGGATCGTATACGCTTGTTTTGTAAAGTGCATGATCTTATATGCTTACTCTGTAAAGTGCAGGATCGTATATGCTTGTTTTGTAAAGTGCAAGATCTTATACGTTTGATTTGTAAGAGCATGATCGTATATGTTTGATTTGCAAAGTGCAGGATCTTATATGATTGCGCTATAAAGTGCAGGATCTTATATGTTTGCCCTGTAAAGTGTAGGATCTTTTATGCTTGCTTGCAATTATATGTTTGCTCTGTAAAGTGCAGGATCCAATATGCCTGTTTGCGGGATCGTATATACTTGCTTTGCCAAGCGCAGCTGTTGAGCGACAATAAAGTGTGTTTTTAAACATCGGTTGCATTTAATGATACCTGTAATTCAGGAGAAAACAATTACGCGTTACCGGTATGTGTTGATTCTTTACAGAGCTATACTGCATTTGCACTCAGGCATGGTAAATACAGTCCGTGACTCAGGTAACAACCATGAGTTGAGTTATACAACAAGAGTAATATATACATTACCATGCGAGTAGCTATACTTAGGCAGTATTGGCTCTACTCTTGTTAAGAAAACGCAAATTTGAAATATGCGAAAAATACAAAACAAATGAAAGGGAAAGGAGTCGTTATTTTGATGGATTTAATTGAAATATAGCATAAACGTTTCTTAGTTTCAGATTGTTCATAAATACCTCTGCGGGATAATGTTCCGTTGACCGTGTTATTACCAAACATATCTGGAGTAGGGGATGTCCCAAGAACCCGCTAGAAAATTATCACCTTCGTTAACCCATTGACGGGTCTTTTTTCTCATTGTAGGCTATATCCACAGACTACTGCCAAACAGATAAACCTCTATTGGACATGTCGTCAACATGCCTAAACTAAAGCAATTTAAAGAAGCACTTCTAGTTAACATATTGATGGTGCCATAGCCTAATTGGCTTATATGTTTCAGACTGGTAACATTTGACTCACGGTTTCAACTTGAGTGAAACGTGAGGGAACATGTTATTTTAAAGACCTATAAAGGAAAAAGATCTGCATATTTTCTGACAATAAGTAGCAGAATATTATGATTTTAAGGTACCGTTTGGGGCTAAAACATGAAAATAAATCCATGGTTAAAGTTTGACGTGGCGCGACACAATGAGATAGTTTCGTTTGTGCAGAAAGCCTGGGAACCTTTCACTTTTATACACAATGTTGGAGTTTACCAAAACTTATGTGAACAGAAATTAAACGGTTCAATTATTATAGCATTTTTCTTGTTTGATATAACGCGTCAACAATGCTGGATTATATAGGGTATACGGTTTTTGTAATGCAAGAATTTAACCGAAAAGCGAAAGCATTTAGTAGACTGCATCTAAGTGTGCTATTCAGAAAACCTTATCGATCAGTCGAAAAGTTTGGATAAATATTTTGGAGACATGTTGGGACTCTTATAGGTGTCAGACTGGTAATGTTTTATTTCTGTTTTGAGTACTGAAAGTAATTCATATTAAGACTGTGCAGACATTTGTGTCAGACTGGTCATGTTTTATTTCCGGTTTCATTACTGAAAGTAATTCATACTAAGACTGTGTTGACTATTCATGGCTTGATGACTTGTGGAAAAACTTGTTTGAAGTCTGTCTTTACTGCAATGTTTGACAAGTTTTATTAGCATTGGTATCTTTATTTCAGAACTACTTGTTGAATGCAGAGAGAACCGCATCACGCCGTCTGCTGACCTAATGAGCCTTGGAGGGTGTTGTAAATATGTGTGTACTAAAGTGAAAGTAGAAAAAATAAATAGTTAAAGGTGGTAAATCGTGCGATTTAAATTGACCTATCTTGCTGAAACTTTGTAAAGTCAGGATCGGTGTCTTTTAAAAAAAGCGAAAACTTTCCAGGTCAGACCACTGACCAGGCAAGACGTGACGGTAGTTGTACTATTCCAGGTCAGACCACTGACCAGGCAAGACGTGACGGTAGTTGTACTATCTAGATCGGTACTATGCACCATAACACACTGCCAAAATTTCCTGTCGTCTGGGATCGTTTGTTAACACACTTCCGACCTGTCCTGCCGTCTGGGATCTTTTAAACATATTTTACATAACTATCGTTTAACGTGACCCCGGAAAGGATCCTTTTGAATTTCTAAGTATCATCTAACAACTACTAGACTTCCCAACAGGCTTCAACTACCATCGTGCCGACAATGTACAGACTGGAATGGAGAGATATACAGTACCATCAGCAACTTGCAGCATTGTAAATTTGCTTACTTTGATAGTACAACAAATCTATTAGCCAGTATTGTTGCTGTGTAAACAATGTAGCCGTTAGCCTTGATGTATAATTTGCGTTGAATGTTTGTTTTGTACAAAGCCGATGAAGATTGTATCGCTGCTTCCATGAAAATAAACCATTTTGATGGAACAATCGACTAAATAACATTGCACAATTTGGATGATAACTTTGATTTTGATTGCAAATTTGTTTTGGCGGAATGATGTAACCAATAGAAACCTTCGATTTACATTCGAGTAAAGCTGAGAGAGAGGCAGTGTACGAGATGTTGCGAATGCTTTCTACAACTCATATATTATAGATGTGCAGCCGTCAAAACTTTACTGTTTGGACTATTTTATCAGTGGCGGCCATCTTGGATTTTTCTGAAAGTAAAATTCCGTTAAGGACAAACTAGACATCATCTGCGATGTTATTGTGAAGTTTTATGTAAATCCGAATGAAGGTTTAGGAGAAGGGACCACACGATTTCCGAAAACACATCTTGTCGCTGGCGGCCATGTTGGATCCTTCAGATATTGAAAGCTCAATGGAATTTCGGTTATGACCAATTAGATATCATAAAGAAATGTTTATGTAAAGTTTCGTTTGTACGTATTTGGGAGGTGAGGATTACTGACTGACAAACGACGGACGCCGAACATTGCGCCATCACATGTTCTGCGGCTCTTCGATCAGAGCTTACAGAATACTCGCCTAATAACGGCAAAGTTACACTACAGAACCATTTATCAAAACTCTACCCAGGTGTTCAGGTCATATACTAATGTTATAATGATTAGGTACAGATTAAAAGTTTTTTCACGGTTTCTTAAAATACCCGTGATTGAATGTGTAAAAAATGAATTATGAGTTGGTAACTCTTAATTCGATGCTCCAGTTTTGGAGTTTGGCCTGGCTGGTTTGAGTCGTTTATATTGTGTCTACAGAGTTGGAATTCTCAAAATATGTAAGTTATACATGTACCTCGTCGTCCGTAGGTTTAGAAACGGTTTAGAAAGTGTACATCTGTTGTAAAATTTGGCTGTTGATGGCGTGGCGTGATAGACTTTAACAAAACAAGACTATCAGCAGAACCGATTACTGCTCCACAAAATGGATGCTTTGTGTGAATGAAGGCGTTTTAAACGAAAAATAATAATAAACTTATGGTGCACCCTAGAACCCGGTTTAAACCCCAGCGGCCTTTTTTTGCCACTGATCGTTCCAAGGACCCCATTGTCAACCCTTTTATGTTTGTGATGTGATATCTTGTCTGTTACTCATCATTGTAATTATAATTTGTTTCTATGCGTGTTTTTGGTTGACTGTGGTTCTTGAATCCTACATTTCCTGTTCGACCTTTATATCTACTTTTATGTAGGACCATGTGCTATTATAGGATACGAGTGATTCCTTAGACGAAAGTCAAACGCAATAACATACGGTTGCCTACAAATGGCAGTACATTACATTTTAGACATGATGATGCGTCCATTACATTTTAACCCTTTCGCCGCCAAATTTCAAATGTCGTCTGCCAAAATTTGAATTTGAAACTTCCGGTAATATTTTATATCAAAGTGTTTGGAAAATATTCTTACAGAATGGAGAACATTGTAATCCTGATCAGACCACGTAATATGCATGTTGGTCTGGGCCTACACTGGTCTCAAAATCAGTTTTTATGACTGTGGCAGCGAAAGTGTCAGACAAGATCGTACGTGTCAGGGGCGGATCCAGGATTTCAGCTTAGGGGGGGCGTAATATTTTGGTCAATTTTCGGGTCCGTCTCTAGCCTCATAAAACGTTTGCGGTAGTGCATTTATAGGGTAAAAAAGTCCGTTTTCAAATAAAAGGTTTTAACAATGTGTTAATTAAACCACTTATTAGCCATTATGCGTCGAGCGAGCGAGAAATTTGTTTATACTGAGGGCGTGCATCGAAATTGTTTGATATATTATCTACAGTAACATGGACATACATGTATGAATAAAAAAGTCCGTTTTCAAATAAAAGGATTTAACAATGTGTTAATTAAACCACTCATTAGCCATGATGCATCGAGCGAGCGAAGCGAGCGAGAAAATTTTTTATACTGAGGGCGTATTTGATATTTTATCTACAGTAAAATGGACATACATGTATGATCCGGAATTTTTAGGGGGGGCGCGCGCCGGGTGCGCCCCCCCCTGGATCCGCTAGTGCGTGTACAAAGAGGGATAATTCTGTTTTTAGTCAACCTAAAGTTAGAATTATAGTTATCGCGCTTTACACATCCTCCAGTCCAATCAGAATCTTTCAAAGTATGTTACGGAGGATAAATTGTAAGTATACAATTACAAAAGGCAATACATATGATTTGAATGAAAATATAGTTGTGGTTACCGAGTTCTGCACTTCCTCTCGTTGCCTTCTATCATTGTATTGAGTTTCGTTCCAGTCCCATTAATAGTTTTCAAGTTATGCTCCAAACAAGAATTATACTTATACAATTACAAAGGGCAGTAACTCTAATTTGAATGAATATATAGTTATTGTTCTTGTGCTCTGTATTTTCTCTCCTTGTCGTCTATACTTTAGTATGTCAAGTGTCATTTCAGTCCTATTAGTAGTTTAGTTTTTAGCTTATGCTCCGGACAATAACGCATAAAATTATATAGGGCAATAACTCAAATTTGAATGAATATAGTGTTATGGTTTCATTGTTTGCTCTTTCTTTTATTGCTATCTATCATTGTGTGAAGTTTCATTTCAGTTCCATTAGTAGTTTTCAATTGATGCTCCGAACAAGAACTATTGGTATACAATTACTAAGGGCAATAACTCTAATATAAATGAAGATATCGTTATCGTTCGTGCGAACTACACTTCCTCTCATTGGTGTCCCGTTAGTAGTTTTCAAGTTATGCTCCGACAAGAATCCGGACGGACGGATAGATGGACGGAAAGATGGACAAAGCGGCGACTATATGCTCCGGTGAACATAAACGCAGAGAACTGAATTGAATTGAATTGGGGTTTTACGGCGCACCAACACAAGAAAGGTTATATGGCGCCAAACAGGGATGAACATGCCAGGCTCATCCTCCACGTACATCTAGATACATCTAGATAACATATGGAGAGTGGGCCTAGAACCTTCTAACCTGCAGAACTGCAGAGTTGCTGCAACTTCTATTGTAGACACTCCATTTACGATGGAGCCACGTTTCCACATTGCATATGCGGTGTCATGAAGAAAACCTTGAATGAGCATGATACGAAAATGATAAAAAATGAACCTGAAGGTGGGGTCCTACCCCTCTGCCTCTTGCGGGATTTGCAGTGGTTGTATTCTACCCCGGCAATAACACGAGAAATAAACACAGACAAAAGAAATGTATATAAACACAGAGAAAAGAAATACATAATGTATATCGACATTAAAAAGGATTAACTATCTATATATAGATCATTATTTTTTTTATTTACTAAGTTTCCACAATTTTTAAGATAGCAAGGCAGTTTGCAACTTATTATGAAACTAGAAGGGTGTTCCACGGAACATTTGTGTCGTCTGTCGTGTGCTTATTTCAGCAGAGACAGTCTGACTATAAAGGTGTAATCTTCATTTTTAGTTGTTAAAGTTTCCTGCTGAAAATGGGCATTGAATAACTGGTATGGAAGAACTGTATAACGTGTCATGACTACAGGCCAATATTTTGCCAATATATGAGCTAGGTTATGTTGCAAGTTAAAGAGTTATTGAGCATGTGTAACGACATTCCTTGGGGTTAGAAGAAAATGTGTGTCGAATATTTATGAACATAAGTCGAATATGTTTATGGCCAAGGTCAGGTTGCAGGGTGAAGTTTGACAGACGGACGACGACAGACGATAGACAAAGTGATCCCTAAGTGTCTGCCATGCTATACAGGCGACACAAACAGTGATTCTTTTTTTAAATATTGTTAAAAAACTATAGCAAAAGAATAATTTTGGATACTTACAATACAAATGGCACAGTTTATACTATTATGTCGAACACAAATATACATAACAATGTATTAAGTGACATAACAATGTCAATACAAGCATTGAAATACAATAGTAGGCCAAATAAAAGTATAACTGAGGTTTCTATTACATAGGGTAGGTAGGAAATATTTTATTTTCTAAAATGATTTAATTTAATTTGTTGTTTTTTCACTCTTTTCAGTACTTTTAAAACCTAATAAAATAACTTGAATATATACTATTTGTTGATATCAGGTACACTACATATAGTAAACATTTTTTTTTGCATAAAATGTTTAGGGTCGGCCCTTAAAAACGGGGTTGGTTGGGAAACCGGAACCACAAATATAATTTTATTTGGACTAATTACAATTGTTATAACTGGTGGATTCCTGATACTGCACTGAGAAAACCAATAATAGACAATAGAAAAATGCATGCTTAAAGCTACACAATTCATGCTTACAACAGTACATGTCGAGGGGTCAGCGCAAGCCTATCGTTACTACATAAAAAAAAGGAGATACGATAGTCTAACGATTATTCCTCGGTAGTAAGTACGGCCAATCAAAACGTCGGTCTCACTCAACAGTAAGCTCCCTAGAAAGTCACGAAAGAAACATGTTTGCCCTTGCAAAAACAGAACTTGTGTTAATTGGTCCCTGTTTATTTAATGTCCACATTTTTTCCTGTTTTAACTTCAGTGTGTCAACATGAGCTGTCGGAGAACGGCGCAGTTCGCACGTTCGTGGTGTCGGAGAACGGAGAACAAATTAATACACCTGACATACAGCATTAGACAAAAGGGCATCTCTGTCCACTTAAAGCTGAATGAAGGTATGATCTGTGATTTATCAATATGAACAACTGAGAAAATAAATAAGTGCGATAGGGTGAGGGATGATGAAGGGGGTGAAGTGGATGAGCGCGGAGGGATTAGTATGACCTGCTTACCCACAAAACAATATAAAGACAAAATAAAATGAAGGCAGTTGGTATTGTTTGATGAATAGAAGGTTGATAACTGAGATGGGCAGAGACATTCACTATTGTACCTTTGAATAATAGGGAAAACGCAAAATTGGAGAGAAGAAAAACTCTTAAGGAAATGTACTAGTAATGGTATGGAAAAGTGGGGTGGGGTGGGGGTGAGGGGGAGGGGACGACGTTGGTGATTCAGATTAATAGAAGTATGATTATTTACCTTGAAAAATTTAAACAACAATTAGTTGGATGGCGCGGAGGAACAGGATACAGGTGGGCGGTGTTTTGTTTCGAAATATCCCGCCAGAAAAAAAATGGCGTCTATCTCTACTGGCACGAAGTGGCTCAGAAAACCAGACTTGGGGTGGGAAGAGCAGATTTACCATATACATTCCTTCAAATTACGTGCCATATTTCAGTGGTAGAACGCAAGCCTCGTCATCAACAATGTCATGAAATTGAGACATACTGGAGTGGACTATTTACCATGGTAACATTGTACTACTGATGTATTTTAAAAAAAATCATTCTGTGTTAAAAGTCCAACGTTTAAATAATCGTTCTCGTCGTTTGCGGATGCACATAAAATTAAAAATTACGACCTGCCCAAAATGTGATAACCAGTATAAATATGGATCGTGTAGCTTTAAGCACGTAAAAAGCAATACATTTTGCGTAATTGCACACAAAAATGATTCACATACTAACGGATAAACAATATCGTTGTAAGCATGTTTACAAATGCATTTGTAAGTGCACTACTGCAAAAACTGACTGATTGGTAACTAATAAAACACATTGTTAAACATAATCGAAAGCAACTTCATAAGCAATTGTCAAGCTTGGTTCCAAACCTTACGGTTTTTTCTGTTCATGAATGCGTTTCATGCGTTTCACAAGTTGCGCTGTAACAATTAAATGAAAGTGTTTCTACTAAGCAACGTACAACGCAGTTTGCGTTGGCACTGCACTCACAGTTTGCTCAGCGTTCACATCACCGGTATATAAATAACCACAATTGATCATTGAGTTTTTAAAACTTGAAAAGTTAAATGCCCTGTTTCGCCTTCCCAGTTTGCGTTGGCATTGAACGCATAGTTTGCTCAGCTTTCACATCACCGGTATTTAAATAAGCACAACTGATCACTGAGTTTTTAAATTTGAAAACTTAAATGCACTGTTTCACCTTCCCAGTGCGTTCCGGAAGCTAATAAGTATATAGTAATTTCACCGGTTGCTCATTATGGTCACCGAATGCAAATATACCACACAAGCTGTTCACATTACAGTGGTCACGCTGTCAGTAGACATTACAGTGGTCACGCTGTCAGTAGACATTACAGTGGTCACGCTGTCAGTAGACATTACAGTGGTCACGCTGTCAGTAGACATTACAGTGGTCACGCTGTCAGTAGACATTACAGTGGTCACGCTGTCAGTAGACATTACAGTGGTCACGCTGTCAGTAGACATGACAGACATTTGCGAGTATTTTTTATATTATATTGTCGATTAATTCAGAGAACTGTCGGTTAAAAAAATGGCGATTACGTTGTTTTCAAAAATAAAATAAAATATTGGTGTTGCTTTTTTACCCGTTGTAAAATTGTCTTTATTGGACCACAATGACCAATGCACCAGGAACGGTTTCATAATTGAAGTAGTGCGCTGAATCAGTACACTACTTTCATAAAGAAACCGTTCCAATGTGTTCAATTTTCGATGTCACTAAGGCGCACTTTTGTTTTCGCATTTTTAGCAGATTCGTGTCTTCCACTGTACGCACCTTCTTATCACGTTATACTTTCTTGTCCATACTAAGACCTCGTGGAATAGTTAACGGTAAATTTCTAAGCGCATTGCTTGACAGGGAAGAAACAACTGATTGACTGCTTAAAAAAGCGGGCACTGATTGGTTTCTGTTGATGGTTTGACCACTGTTATTATTTGTTCGCGACGTTGTGTCATTGTTACCCGCGCTATTTGTTGTATTAACACTCACTATGTTTCCTAGTGATCGTGCACTGTTGCTTTTAAATAAAAAAAGTCCACTGTTGTGTGTTGGTATAGAACAGGCTGCTTGGTTTGTTATCACAACATTAGGTGTATGTGTTAAAATACCGTATTGCCCGTTTGAAAGAATAGTTTGTGACAATCCACTTTGCGGCAAACCCGTTAGCGTCACACCCATGTGCATATGGTGCTGCGCATTATTTAAAACCAGCTGGGATCGTACTAACGCATGATTCGAGTTCGATCCCGTTGAATTTTCTGAAACATTTCTACTTCTACCTTCTTCGTTTATAATCAAAATTCGATTGTCCTCATCACGTGACCGTTGCCCGACGTTATGACGAGAGTGTGTGCGTGATCGACGATGATGTCTAGGTTCTATGGCAATGTAATTGGTCGGCAATTGACTAGGCATACGACATAACTCCTTGATCCGTTCTGCATAACAGCAGACGACAAATATAAGTATAAAACAAATGGCGAATGGAATTAAAAGCGCAAAACTCAAGGACTCAATAGATGGCATCTTATTAAAAGGTTAAAAGTTATTCTCCAGTAATAAAAAATCGGCGTATGGCACCGATGTATCCACGATTTGTTGGGTGTCTATTTCCGGTGTCGATGTTCGTCTGCTATCTATAATCTTTGTTGCGCTCTTTCATCAGTCCGACTCCTTATTCGCTAATGAGACCAAATTAAAATGCATGTACAAACGTGTTATATGGTGCCGGGAAATTAACATCCAGTAATAATTGCTTCGATAGCCGTGTAGAAACCCGTGTCCTGTAATCTATGGCAGTATTGTGGAAACCTGCGTTCTATGATAGCCTTGCTAAGTCTAAGATCGGCGTTCTACGATTGCCTTGTTGACGAATACTGTTTGTTACAACTGAAAACAAAAACAAAATGCATATGATAATATTACTGAATCAGGAAATTTCATCACTATACAACAAACAAACAATAAAACCTAATAAATGTCAAGGACAGTGATCTCAAAATGAAGATAAGATGAGGCGTGAATGATGCCCAATCCATGCGAGGCAGTTTTAGAGGTCTGCAGCTCTCAAGAGCATGTCATGTGTCCACTTAACATCCGAGATACGATACCTAAGTATTATATAGCTCCACTGGACGAATGAATGAATGAATGGGATTTTACGGCACGTCGACACATAAATAGTCATGTTGTTCGCAAAAACCGATGAATGAAGTAGTAATTAAAAATAATGTAAACGTATAAAGATAAAACTGTTTTATCTACAAATAAGGGATGATATGGTAGCAATATAAACTATGCATATATGTAAATCAACAAATGCCCGCCAACGGGCTTGTAAACTAGTTAATATACATAGGAAAATATTATACTGATTTATAAAGTCTGATTTCTTTAAGGAAATCTAAAACAAGACTAAAATCTATAGTATCAAATAACTCTTTCAAAGTATTAACTGTGTAGTATCTTTGTCGCATAGGATCGAATGCCATATGATCCTATAGGATAATTGAATTGAATTGAATTGGATTTTATAGTCGCACCAACAGCTGACTTTCCAGCTTCCATTGGTGGAGGAAGACCCCAGGTGCCCCTCCGGGCAATTTTCGTGCACGGGCGGGCACCTGGGTAGAACCACCGACGTTCCGCAAGCCAGCTGGATAGCTTCCTCACATAAAGATTCCTAGGCCCTTGAGGGATCGAACCTACAGCGGTGAGGGGCAAGTGATTTCAAGTCAGAGACGTTATCCTATAGGATAAAGAAACACTAAATTACTAGGTACAAATTTAACAAAACAGCTAAGCTTACGGCAGTAGAGCATATTTGAAAGCAAATTATTTTTGCATATTACAAACTGATGATTATTTTGAACAAATTCTATGTATAAATGCTTAATAACAATTTCAAAAATTGCCGTGTGTCCCTTTAAACCTACAGTATAAAACTAACGAAGGATAACTAAAACTTTAAATTATATCACCCTTTTTTTAAGTGAAAGCGAGCAGGTTTAACGTCAAAATGATTCTGGATTAATAGAGGCGCTCATTTTAATGTTCGATATATATTTCAAGATTCCAGTGTATTCCTATAAAACCTTGAACGTCCGTAGAGTCTCCTTTTAGTTTTGTAACTACATGTAATGTAACATTCAGTAGGCGATAGTTGTAACTACATGTAATGTAACATTCAGTAGGCGACAGTTGTAACTACAAGTTGTAGCTACGTGTAATGTAACATTCAGTAGGCGACAGTTGTAACTACATGTAATGTAACATTCAGTAGGCGACAGTTGTAACTACATGTAATGTAACATTCAGTAGGCGACAGTGAAGATAACCATGACAATTTATCAGGTAGCTTTTGACATTTATATATTGTTTATAAACATGAACTTAGTTTGCATAATATTTGCATGATGGTTTAAACGGTATGTCGACAAAGAATTTAATTTTAAAGGGATTCACGTCAATATATAAGTGTTTTTTTAGGCATTAAAATAAACTCGACTTTTACTTATAAAGTATATTTTTCGCTTTTAACCTACGGGCATGTTTATTTAAATAAAATAAAATTCTTCTTTATTCCACCATAGGTTTAAATATATTGTGCAATGACAAACACAATTTACTTTGACTTATTCAAATAATTATGAATAATGATTTTCAATATGCAAGCTATGTAGAAAAACTAACGGGACTCCGCGATTTTAGTAAATATTAAAGGCAGAATATGCTTAGTAACACATAAACTGAACCAGTTGACGAAGCACTCGGAAGGTTACAACTAAGAGAATAAGGCTAACAAATAAACGGAATAAAATTAATTTGTGTACTAATTACGCTGTATCTCATAAACGCTGCGCCAACGCTAAGAACAACACAGAAAGTGTGCAGATTCAAATAGTTTATTTATAGCACAGTAGATGTTTATGTAAACAAGAATTAAAAAGTCAGCGAGTCTTTTTAACGAAGCGTACGTTCCTAATCAGTTGTTTCTATTAACGGCTTGGTATATCGGGGGATTTAATGCAAATTTGATGTTAATATTATACACAAATACTTGACTCAAAGTCTCTATCATCTCCGTTAAGGTTAACAATAAGCATATTCTGACTTTAAGATCGGCGTGTGACCCTTTAAAGGGTTAGATATGTTTTTATACAGTACTGTAGTACATGTATATACAAGTATAAAATAGTAATGTTCAGAAACGCATATAACAAACGAAAGAAGCGAAGGACACCAAGAGGGCATGAGGGTTCCAAGAGAGACCCAAGTGGACACGATTGGTCCAAGATAGCATGTAGATGCTCTTCTTGAACGCAAATATTAAAACATTTGAAAACAAGAGCACTGCCTAGCGGGGCATATACGCCCGTCTATAACATACCTGGTCTGTACTACACATTATTGGTAAGCAATATTAAAGAATGTAAAGGCATGGACATATGATGTATTTCTGTATTTCTACAAAGTTAAGTTTTCAAATTTAACCTTTTGCTAAGGGACATAACACAAATATATACACAAAACATACTCTGCCACACCCACTGTCAGACTATTGTGAGGGAGACCGACAAGGACGTTAACCGGGTGTTCCCGTGTATTGGAGTCCACATGCACATTAAATAACCATAGGAGTTTATTCGACAGTTAGAGTAGGGCAGGGTTCCCAGATTCTTATTTCTTGCATACCGGATAAGGCTATCCACGTTTTACATGGGGGATGGAATATAAGAATTCATCATGAGTATCCATGTGAGATAGGGAAATCTCACACGAGGGTTAGATTTCTAACCAGGGACGAGGCTCTGCCGAGTTCCTGGTTGCAATTTCCCTATCTCACATGGATAAATCATGATGGATTATTGCATATCATTGATATTGTGTGTGTTGACGACGCCAATAACTGTATTTTTTTCAACACAATGACGCCATGCATCTGTTCACGTTATTGACGTCATTATAGTGAATTTTATCTCGACTAGGGTGAGATGGAAAAATCTAGCCGCAAGAAAGCATCTTGCATACCGGACAAGGATATCCTTCATTTTACCGGATGAGATAGAAAAATATAGCCTCGGTAAAATGACGGATATCCTTGTCCGGTTACATCTGTGCAAATACAAAGGAAATTTCAGCGACCATGCGACAAAAAAATATTTATTAGTTTAGATTAAACTTATTTATTTTTATATCGATTGTAACGAACGCTCTCTGAACTTATTTTAACAACTCGATGTCTTCCTGCGTAGAACCAGGACTAAGCAAATGCAGATACAGTGTCTTGCTCTGCGACAACAAACATTGTCATGGCGGGAATCCAACTCACCACTTTTTGATCATGGGTCCAATGCTCTACCACTAGACCTATACAGATAAGGGATAAAACTCAAATTATATTTGCAGCGGAATTCGCGCGAGTGCTCCTCCATGCGGACATGCAACGATTCGCGTCAGATCAATGGTGCATGTTTACATGTCGGTATTTTTCCAAAGGATAGTTTCATGACATGGTATCGTGATATTACAAACATGCGGAAGCCAGGGCTTCGTTTTATGAAACTAGTTACGACCATTTTGATCGTATAAAGTTAATTTCTAAAATGTTTCACTATAAATTACACTTTTTCAAATAAACGTGATTTCATTTCATTTTCTTATAGATGTGATATTTCTGCACTACGTGCACACATAATTGTCTACATTGAAAGCTTAGGTGAATTTTTTAAAAACTTATCGTGAGATGCTTAATAAAACAGGGCCCGGCCCCCGCTTCGGCAAAGTAAGATAAGATGAGCTTTATATCGAGTCGGCGAGCCATAGCACATTTCTTAAACTCTTATGAGCTTTAAACATTAACATAATTAATCTAAATTAAAGAAAATAAACCTCCAAGTAATCCGGTAAAATTACACTACATTTATCAGAAGTCTATGCAGGTGTTCAGGTTATATATTAGTGTATATGTGCCGATTAAAGAGGAATGGCCACCATGTTTTGTAGTATTATCAATTAACAAATTTAACTCTTAAACATCATATGAACATTTCTTGATAGTCCCGGAGAATTTTTTTATGAAAACCGCTACTAAGTCGTATGTAAAAATAAGTATTATTTGCATGACGTAGATACTACTTTTTCCACTGCGTGACTGCACGAGGAAATGAGGTAAATCTGAATTGTATAGCTGCACAACTGTTGCCAGATAATTGATAAATACATTTACCTGTGGATTATTTTACCTATTCAAAGTTTTCTACGTCTTATTCTCGCTTTTCACAAATATTGCAATATGTGAACTGTAAATATCTATTGTTGTTTATTGATTTCGATTTAGACATAAACATGTTTATGAAACAAAACATAGCCGGAGAATTTTAAAAGTATATGGTTCTTAAAATACCTGTGATTGAATATGCGTAAAATGAATTATGGGTTGGCAATTTCTTTATTCAGACACATCAGTTTTGGGGTTTGGCTTGGCTTAGAGCCGTTTATATTGTGTCTAGAGTATGCAAAATATGAAAGTTCTATATCGTCGTCAGTAGGTTTAGAAATGGTGTACATATTTTTAAATGTGGCTGTTGATGGCGGGATAGGTAAGTTTAATTGAATGTTGTTTGACTGTTGACCTAATAGGATATTTGAGCCGCACCGGATCTATCTCCGGAGCGGCTCGAAATATCCTATTAGGTCAAGAGTTAAACAACATTCAATTAAACTTTTACATCGAGATAATAGCATCTCCGTGGGGATAGTAAATACGCTATACGTCTAAAACTGTTTCGTCTTTCATCGTTACGGATTCGAATCCCACTTGGAGCTCGATTTGTCAACTGAAAAAGTGTCGATTCTTACGTATGGCGGTAGCTATACATATACTGGTTCTAGTAACTCCGGAAAAATGGTGTGATCTGCCTCTTCCACAAATATATGGCCTAACGTGCGTTAAAAACGACGTAAAACACCATTCAAACAAACAAATACATTGTAATACAAATATGCAGAATGGACCTAGAACCTTCTCACCTGCAGAAAAGCAGAGTTGCCGCAAAGTATTCTGCAAACACTCCATTTTTCACTGGAGCCACAATCATTATTTTCTGCCACCATTAAATTAACACACAAAACAGGGATGATGATGAAGACCTTTAATGAACACGACACACACGACATAATGAACACGAATTCAGTGAGAGTTTAACCCTCTGCCCGGATCAGCAGTGGCCCTTTTCTTGCTCGGGAACCGCATGACCCGCAAAATATGTACGACTTTCTTGGCCGCATGTTGGGTGGGTAGGTGTACATGTTGGGTGGGTAGGTGTATATGTTGGGTGGGTAGGTGTATATTTGGAGATACAGCCTCTGGGCTGTGGAAGAATGTGGTAAATGGGGGAAGGACCTTTCGTCGAACGGTGAGGCTCTGTAAGGGTGGGCGCTGAGGCCGGCCCCAGAGGTGGTTCATTATGAGGCTTTGAAGTATAATACGTTCGAGGGGTCTGGGTCACAAGACTGAATTTCTGTTCAATGGTGTTTTTTATGTCTGTGTGGTTGGGGTGGGGAGGGGTAGGGGAAAGGCAGGGATAGACGAGATAGAAGGGAGTCTGTGTTATTCACGGGGAGGATATATGCCGTTTGTGGGTGAAGTTCATGTTTC
Source organism: Cyrtodaria siliqua (assembly GCA_037043455.1). Taxonomy (NCBI): domain Eukaryota; kingdom Metazoa; phylum Mollusca; class Bivalvia; order Adapedonta; family Hiatellidae; genus Cyrtodaria; species Cyrtodaria siliqua. The sequence continues at coordinate 49,891 of JAWPHD010011961.1, forward strand.
TAAGACAGTTTCTTTCAAAAGCTGTAAGGACATGAAGGGCTTAAGGAAGGATTCCTGATACCGTACATTTGGGTTTGGTCCCAAGGACATTTTAGAAATACTGTCGAGATATAACAAGGAGTGGATACCCAAAGGAAAAATGTCGGTGTGTGTGTGTGTGTGTGTGTGTGTGTGTGTGTGTGAGAGAGAGAGAGAGAGGTGGGGAGGGTGGGGTGGGTTTGGGGAGAGACTGTGTTGGAATAGCACGTAACCGTACAGAACTGTCATTGTTTAGTTAGCTATCACGTGTAGTTATAATAAATTAAGGGAAACAGTTATATTTCAGTGAGCGTAGCGATGCGTTATATCATTAGGACCGTAGCCCTCCCTGAAATTTCATCAAGGGCGAGGCAAATCTCCGATGGCATGCACCCCTACCACCTCACCCCTACCACTCGATTTGTTTCTACACGCCAGGTCCAGTGTGTTAGTACATTTCCCAGACACTACTTTCAGTTTTAAGCGAGACATTTTTTTGTCAAAGATTGATTATTAGTCGATATTTTAAGTTGTTTATAGGTAAAACAGGGGCGTAGCGTGAGCAAAATCTCAATTACTCACGGGGGTAGGTGCGGGAGGGGGTTGTCCCCATCCGGCTGGTGGGGGTCCGGGGGGCCTCCCGCGGGAATTTTTTAAAAAATAAACGCTCGTACGTGACTTCTGGTGCATTTTAGGGTCAGGATGAACGTTTTAAATCCTGTCCTTAGGCTAACCTTTTTATTGCGCTTTTCCAGGTTTTATTTTTTTAGCCTTCGTTTGAAAAGTTTACTCGCGTGAGTAAATGAGTATGGCACGCTACGCGCCTGTAAAATGTACATTCACCAATACTGCATCGGTGCCTCGTGGCGGGTCATAAACAATCCGAGCCTTCTGAATCTCTGACCCTAAAAGCCTTTCTTTTTTTTTGTGTGTATGTGTGTTTCAGCCAGATGAAATATCAAAATCGTTAAAAGGGCTGGTAAGGTCAGAGAAGGCTTGGATTATCATAAACATAAAAGTATGTAATTTAGTACAAAACTCTCAGTATGCACTTACAAAAAAATATGCACTTACCTTCAACATGAAGTTCATGGACTCATATTAGTTCGATGCATGCAGCGTTATACCCAGGATCCACATGGTTATTGTAGTCTATCTAACACTATATACATTTACACTACGTTATACATACAAAGAAATATCCTTCAAGCAAACAAACAACTTAAATTGAAACCAAATACTATTGGTATTCGTTTATATTCATTACTGTTTACAGTTCTATTTATAGAATTCGGTATGGGGATTTTCCATAAATTCTTCCATTGCTCTACATTTTGAAGCAGTTTCCGGCTTCCAATCAATATTGATTGGTGATGTTGGGAACCACTCCAGTCGACTCGCTCTGGCATAAACTGAAACATCACATGGCTTAATAAGTCCGGCATGGCGTGGCCTGACCTGAGCTAAATTGGTCCCGTGGTACACTTTCAGCATTCTAGCCCTCGACCGATAGTATCATACTAGTATCATCTCTCGTGTTTGGCGCTTGGAGTTGTGGGGGAAAAAGTAGTCCGGTCACAGGTGATTTGCATATATATATATATATATATATATAGCTGGGGACCAAAACCCAGGTTTTAGGACCCAATCTAGACACGCCGGACAAAAGCACCAAACTTTCCTCAAATGTGTATTTTATATTTCTATGTGTTTTTAAAAGGGTCCCCAAAGGTTCGTGAATCCCTAAATGTATTAGGATTATATGCACACCGAATTACCGCGCCGCGGATGAAGTCCTGAAAAATCAGGAGGGCACCTGCCGAATATCAGTGATAAATTTGAAAAAATCGAAATGACGTCAGTATGCACTTTCAGTTCAGGTCAAATATTCTTTGATGTTTCAACTGAGGTCGTTGTTCAACACTGGTTAATGTTAGCGTATCTACGGTCAAGTAAATTATATCTTCCTGTAAGAGGTATCTCAGACCAAAATAATGAAATGCCTAGTGGGGACAGTGAAGTTGGACTGGTGTGGTCCAGTGCATAGAGGGGTGAAACCAGGGAACTCAGGTTCAAGTATCATCGTTGTCACTGACTTTCATCGGTGTTTGTTTGTGGCAAGACACTTTCCCTTAACTTCGTCCGTTGGATGGGTGTGGCGGAGTCTATACTCCGAGAACGTCAAAGAAACAGGAATATATTCGTTAGGCTCCCAAATTCCTATGTATATCTCTCTCTCTCTCTCTGTCTCTGGGGTGGCTCTAAATAACCTATAACGTATTAGCAGTTAAACAACATTTAATTCGTATTTATGTATCTCTAAAATCATATACGAGTTCACTGTTTTGTTAAAGTCCACAGTTTGGTAACACAGTTTTTATTTTTACCTTTTCCCTTCTATTTAACTTTTACAAAGTAATACTTCGTTCAAGCGATTATTAAGAATTACCAAAAACCAAATTAACCTGCCCCAACTCTCGCTCAATGTATGCCTACATCTTTAAAAGGACACAGATCTCATGAATATGTATGAGTCAGAAGCACACTAACCTAGTAGATGCTCTATATCAGTGAGCTTCGAGCATCAGCAGTCTGACAACAGGTATTTAGCATGTAGGCATATATTTTCTTTGCAATGTAATTAATACTTAAACACATGAAAGGTTATATGGCGCCTAACATGAATGAACCTGCCAGGCTCATCATCCATTTACATCTAGATAACATATGGCGAATGGGCCTCGTATCTTCTATCCTGCAGAACTGCAGAGTTGCTGCAAATTATGTCGTAAACACTCCATTTACGATGGAGCCACGTTTCCACGTTTGCATACGCGGTGTCATGATGAAGACCTTGAATGAGCATGATAAAAAATTACAAAATGAACATGAAGGTGGGTGGTGGGGTGGGGTTTGTAGGGGGGGGGGGGGGGGGGGGGGGGGTATTTAAAAGAAAAGAAAAAGAAGATTAACCCTTAAATAGCATAAGGCTTGTACGAAAATTAAAATAAATACAATTAATAAAATAAATACAAATGTCAAAAAGTTAATACTTAAATCCATAAACAATAAACAATTCATTCAGTTAATTAAAACATTCATGTCTATTTCCAGGGGTAGCTGTATCTTTTTGTTTGGGAAAATGACGCAGTTGTATAAAATAATGCATACATTATGATATAATGCTTTTCGAAATAATAAAAATAGTCTATGCATTTCAAACTGCAGTCCCCTGGTAGTACATGACTCTACTGAGCAACCACAACGTTGCTGAAAAACAGACTCATAACTAAATACTAAAAAGTGCATTCCTTGGAAGCAACAAACACAAACACGAGAGAAAAGTAAAGCAGACTCATTATGTCTGTGAGTTTATTCAGTTTGCAACACCACTCACGCCACCTAGCACCGGCTTAAGCGACACTAAAGCAACCGGATGTGATCGCCTGGATGTGATCGCCTAAAGCGTCTGTAACTGTAGATCACTGTATTCCGGACATGCTACTGATATTTGAAAATGCAGCTCATCAGGCTTTTGACAGTTTTAGGTATACATTTGAAAAGTGTAAGTAGAAAGGGTATGCAAATGCAAGATAATGTTGACCTTTTACCCCCTATTTCCTTGTTGTTGTTTAATAGCTTTGCATGATAAAGTAAGTTTCCCAGAATAGTAAGATTTGCGATTTTAACAGGTTGTCAACATCCTCATCCACTTTACAAATGGCATGGAGAACCATTTACGATTTTATAACCTTTAAAGCATCACATATTGGGGCGTGATAATACCAAAGGACCAGTATTAACACTACTGAGATACTGATATAATAAATCCGTCGGAATCAACGAACACAAACAAGAAAATAAAGTATCAGACACTGATTTATTGATTCTCCTCGTACAGCTGCACGGCATACACTGAAACATGGCTTGGCCTAACTAGCCTGTCCTGGCTTGGCCTGGCCTGGCCTAAGAATAGTTGGTCCCTTGTGATTAGTTTAGGTCTGGCCAATGGGTCATTGGGGTTAATGTCTGCGTTTCCAGGGCCAGTTATGTTGTTCCTAGATGGTCAGTGCCTCAGTGGCTCACATTATAAGGTTAGCACATGTCTCATGGGACAACGCAGCTGTACTGGATATGTTAGTAATTGTACACCTTGTGAGGGTCATTCAGAAACAACAAGTTTTTGTCTTAAGATGATAAAATGCAAGCATTTTATGATATAATGAAAACTTGTAATGAAAAACTTGTTTTCATTAAAGTGAAATAGCAAATATCACATGTATTAATGGAAACAAATATAATTTCTAAACAAGTAACTTAATGCAACAAGCACATATAGCATTTAAAACATATCTAGTTTTTGTTGTTGGCATAATAACACTAAATAACAAATTATACATTAAAGCAATATACACATATAATACAATTATAATACAATTGAATATGTTCAGATACATGCATATATTTTTATAGCATATCCCACTACCCACCGTACCATCCAGCAACCCACCCACACAACCACAAATTCAACAATCCATCAACCTATCAATCAACCCACTACCCATTCAGTTTCATTTAACCATCCATCCACCAATAGCATCTCTGTGGCTGGGTGGTTAACGACCTTCTCGCCTCTCAATGCTGCGGGTTCGAATCCCACTGGGGGCTCGACATGTAAGTGAGTAAGTGTCGATTCTTACGGATGGCGGGAAGTATACAGTACTGGTTCCACCCAGGAAAAGTGGGTGATATGTCTCCACCATAAAAGAAGACCGTTATATATAACCTAACATGTGTTACAAATGACGTAAAACATCATACAAACAAACAAACAAATCCATCTACGAACTCACCCTTCCAAAGACATTGCGCCAATATATCATTCCATAACTTATTTCATCAAATTCATCCATTGCTATATACATATTTAACTGTCACTAATGTATCAATCACGCACTCGGTTCAAACGTTAATTCACTTTATTTTTCATATTAATATGAATATATCCTACTATGATTTCTCATTTGCAAACGTTTCTCATGAGTGGTATCATTGACATCTCATAATCAATTCTACTTCAATGCAACCAGTAATAGTTATTTAAGATTCAAACATTTTGTGAAAGCCCTTCATTGCGAAGAACATGACCTGGAACAATAACAATTAAGGTAAACAATTTTAAGATCACATCCCAGGCCAGGCCAATGAGGCCATGCTAGTTAGGCCAAGCCATGTTTCAGTGCATGCCCAGCTGCACTGTCCAATGTTTTAATCTGAGGCGCTAGCAATAAAGAAATGACATATATGACCTAAAACAACCTTTAACCCCATTGCTGGAGCAACGACCGTAGCTGATTTAATCAGTTCGATAAATACTTTATAAGCCAATATCACGAATGTTTGCAATGGGACACCTGAACGCGGGTTTAAGCACTCAGTCATCTGATATTTAATAACGGTACGAGGCGAGACGTTTGTTATTCTGAATAAGTACACACTGGTAAACCGGCGACCGAAAGATCAGCTGGCTACCGAAAGATCAGCTCAAAGCAAAAAGGTAACCATCAACACTGGGGTAAGTATTTCTACTCGTTGGATACGTTATTCTCAACATATTTACAAAAGAAATGGTTCTCCGTGTTGCTGAATGAACGATACACGAATGTGTGTAAATGTCTTTGCATTATGTCAAATATTTTGTGAGAAATGGCGAGTTAAACGTGAATGTTTCCCAAAAAGATGTCAATTCTGAATTTTATACCCTAAATACTCATAAAATATTCAATACTGAGGTAAAACAGGTATACGATTAAAACAATTTATATTTAATGTAAAACGTGTATAATTTTTACTGCAAGAATCCACGTATTAAAAAAGTTATGACTATTTAAACTACACCGGTCGGTAAGAAAAGGCGCCCGAATGGCACAGCTCCGATAATTATTGGCGCCCCGAAAGATCAGCCCTGAAATCAACTTGAGAAAATCGTATTTTTGTGACCAGACGGGTGTTTTATAAGTATCTCACCATCATTTAAAGTATTCAAGAAAGGGTTGTGAAAAAGAACAATAAACCAATGACAAATACGGCATTATTGACTTTATTTATGCAGTTAAATGTTAGATTAACAGTGTCATTAGGAAAGTTTTTCTATTTTCATGACTCTCGGCGATTATCGCGTCGGTGTATGGCGTGCAATGCGTAACATTATTCTTTAAAATATGTTTGCACAATAAACAGAACTATTTGTATGCAATAAAAATAAATTTGCATACAAAAAAAAATATTCTTATGCTATAATGTACTATTTGTATTCAATGTTAAACTATTTTCATTCTACAAAAATATAAATGTCTGTTACCAATTGGCAGTATATTCGATAAAATTATCGAGCATAAATATTAAATAATTTTGTTACATATGTAATGTCGAAAAGTGTTTGCACAATATCACCCTTGGAGACGAGCCAGTTAATCGAATAATCGAAACGCCATGAAGGGCTAGAAATATTATCCAATCAGAAAGCTGGTAACATACGAGTTTTGAAATTATTGCGGACAAACATTTTAACATAATGACGAGTCCAAATATGCATACAATACGGTTGAGCAAAATTTATTCACACAATCGTCAACATATTGTATATGGAATGCAAGCAGCCAATTATGTTCAAACATTTAAAATCTTCATACCAAATACATATCAATGGACATAAACAGTTGGTTTACAATACAAATGCTATTGTTGTGCACATAAGTATGCGTTTATTGTGCATACATATTTTATTCATGCATACAAATAGTATGATATACCATATGAAATAGTTTATCGAATATTTCGGTGTCAGAACGTACTTGGTGTAGGTAAAGTAGATATTTGTCCAAAAAAACTTTGTATATGAATATATTCTGGAAATGTAGATCCCCTGGAAGCATAAAATACATCCAAAGTAGGAAAATAGCAGCATCTGTTTAATTGAAGCTGTTCATTGACAGTAATGATAATTGCAACACTGTAACACTGGCATCGGCTTAAGCGATATTCTATTTTCAGAATTAACAAGAACATACAAAATGACCCAAAGGACCGAAAATAATAACTACACTATGCGTGAAGTACGGGGCGACTTTTTACGGCCTCCACACGGAAACTAACGGCATTTGCATTCAAAATACAGTTGAAACTCGTTATCTCGAAATCGTCTGGCCCTTGCAAAACGCTTCGATATTTGACACTTCTAAAGTTGCATTGCCATGCCCGATGCACGTCCGCACGCATCGTCATGAAATTATCGTGATCACTGATCTTATCCACATTTCGGAGATATCGTGTTATTCTTGCATGCACGTGCTTTGAACACAAAGTAGAAGACTTCAAATAATTTCACATTCTTTCGTTAATAATACGTGTTCCCATCCTTGGCAGTGGAGCTATTCTTGTTTCATATCATAAAAAAGTTAATGCGTAAAATCACGGACCTACACTAAATCTACTCAAGTTCATGGTACAAGTTTTGGAAATATTTAAAATTTGATCAAATTAAATGCATTTATGATGAAGTAGAAGTAGAAAAACGGCACCTTTAATAACATTCCACAACGCACATCAATACATTCTGAATAATCTATAATTAAGACGTTTCCCGCGCTTATGAACTATTCAGTATGTTGGATATTATAGTACGAAATAATTTAATTTTAATAATAAAATAATTGTTGCCTATTTGATATATCGGTCAATACGCAGATATATCAAACAGAAAAAAAATCATATCGACCTCGAACTTCGTTCTTGGTCAAATGAATTGTTCTGGTCGATAAATCTACGTATTGACCCTTTATTAGCAGGCGATAATTGAATAATATTTTTTAAGTAATTTCACTGGTTTACGACCGGTCACAAGATTCCTTATAAAAGTGCACATTGCCCAAACGCGTGAGACGATAACCGTGAACATTTTTTTATTCGTGTCGTTTTTAGCATAAATACTATTTGATTAAAGAAATAGGTTTTATCAATTTCAGTAAATTGTCTGATGCAATGTATTTAAATGCAACCAGTATTTCTTGTGATTTCATGAAATACTAATAAAACACCCGTCTGGTCACAAAAATGCGATTTTCTCAAGTTGATTTCAGGGCTGATCTTTCGGGGCGCCAATAATTTTCGGAGCTGTGCCATTCGGGCGCATTTTCTGACCTACCGGTGGGTGTAGTTTAAATAGTCATAACTTTTTTAATACGTGGATTCTTGCAGTAAGAATTATACACGTTTTACATTAAATATAAATTGTTTTAATCGTATACCTGTTTTACCTCAGTATTGAATATTGTATGAGTATTGAGGGTATAAAATTCAGAATTGACATCTTTTTGGAAAATATTCACCTTTAACTCGCCATATCTCACAAAATATTTGACATAATGCAAAGACATTTACACACATTCGTGTATCGTTCATTCCGCAACACGGAGAACCATTTCGTTTGTAAATATGTTGAGAATAACGTATCCAACGAGTAGAAATACTTACCCCAGTGTTGATGGGTACCTTTTTTGCTTTGAGCTGATCTTTCGGTAGCCAGCTGATCTTTCGGTCGCCGGTTTACCAGTGTTAAGTAGGACACGGGATCAACAGCTGAGATAGAATGATGAGGCATTTGATGACATTATAGTACATCTCTAGTCATTAAGTGTGAATTTATTAAAGTAGCTATCCCGCCAACAACAGCCAAATTTTACATCATATGTACACCGTTTCTAAACCTACTGACGATGAGGTATATTTAAGAAATAGAACATCGTTTACTGTGAATTATCGTTTAATATATCACGGTTTGGAGTTCAATTGTAAACAATAATTTCACGAGCCCTAAGGGCGAGTGAAATTATTGTTTACATTTGAACGACAAACCGTGATATATTATAGATAATTCACCGTAAACGATGCTCTATTTCTATTCTAATACCCCTAAAATGTGAAAATAACGCACACATCTGAAATCTTTCGCATTGCTTTGCTTGCTCTCCTAACATTGCATACGTTACAATGCGGAATGCGCAATGCGCAATGCTTATTCTCCTAACGTTGCAAAAATTACAGTGATATATCGTTCAATATAACGAGATATTTTAAACTAGGCTATATAGTGCGGGTGTATTAGAATATTATATAACTTACATATTTTGAGACTCTTTAGACACAATATAAACGTTTTTAACTAGCCAGGCCAAAGCCCGAAACTGGAGCGTCGAATTAAGTTACCAAGTTCATAATTTATTTTACGCATATTCAATCATGTATACGTTTGGAACCCGTTAATAAACTTTTACTTTTAATCGTAGTCCAATAGTCCAATTTTTGGCGGGTAAGTTTCTTTAACGACAACGTGAAAGGTATTTTTTTTGAAACGGAGGTCATCTAACTAAAGGTAATCCAGTCAATGCGGAAGGACTTATTCGGTGTGAGACGGTGTTTGGTATGTATTATAATTTTGCTCATACGGAGGAATTAATTTAGTGCAAGGATGTAATGCCAGGAGAGATGCGAAGGTACTCCTTCGAGACACAACAGTTTGCGTCATTCTCTGAAGTGTTTTGCTGCTCCAACGTTTCTATCCACTCGTTTGGAAGTCTGTCAGTTGGACTATTGGACTCATAAAGCCCATTTACAAAAGCAAAGGAGACCCTAAGCTTCCTGAAAATTACCGTCCAATATCATTGCTTAGTTGCCTAGGAAAACTTTTTACGAGTATTCTCAATACTAGATTAACTAAATATGCAGAGAAATATTGTATTATACATGAAACACAAGCTGGTTTTCGAAAGAATTTTTCTACTGTTGACAATTTATTTATTCTCAAATGTTTAATAGACATTGTACACTCAGACAAAAAGAAGTTATTCTGTTGTTTTATAGACTTTAAACAAGCATTTGACTCTGTTTGGAGAATTGGTCTTTGGCAGAAATTAAGAAATGAAAACATAAATGGAAAATGCTTTAAAGTTATACATAACTTGTATAATAATATAAAATCAAAAGTTGTAACGAATGAGGGGAATTCTCCCTATTTTAACTGTCATGTCGGCGTAAGACAAGGTGAAAATCTTTCCCCATTTTTATTTAGTTTATTTTTGAATGACCTTGAAGTCTATCTTAACAGTAGAGGGGTAGATGGCATTAATAGAGACATTGTTATAGATGAAACCCAGATATTTTTAAAATTGTTTATACTTTTATATGCAGACGATACCGTGATTTTTAGTGATAACGAACACGGACTTCAAACTGCCCTTGATATATTTAAAGATTAGTGCGACACGTGGATATTAATGTAAACAAAACAAAAATACTAGTTTTCAGTAAGGGGCGAAGATTACGAAATACTGTATATAAAATAGGAAACGAAAACGTAGAAATTGTTGATGAATATAAATATTTAGGTATATACTTTTCTAGAAGTGGTTCCTTTAATAGTGCAAAAAATTATATTTCAGAACAAGCTAATAAAGCCATGTTCTCTTTGCTGAGAAAGATTAAATCATTATCACTTCCGTATGATATACAAATTGACCTTTTTGAAAAAACTATAAAACCTATACTTTTGTACGCTAGTGAAGTGTGGGGTAGTGGAAAAATAGATATAATAGAAAGAGTACAGCTAAAATTTTACAAGTATATCTTTAATATGAAAAAGACTACTCCATCATACATGATTTATGGAGAACTTGGCATTACCCCGTTATATATTGATATTAATAAGAGGACAGTTGCCTACTGGACAAGATTAATAGAAAATATCAGTAGTGACAGTACAACGAAACTCTCTTCAAAATTATATATTTTGATAAGAGAACTACATTATTCGGATCTCGTCAAGTCTACCTGGATAGAAAATATTAAACACATGTTATGCACGTCTGGCTTTTCCGGAATTTGGTACAGCCAGGACTTTTTAAATGGAAAGTGGTTCGTTAAATCGTTCAGCCAAAAACTTAAAGATATCTTCATCCAAAATTGGCATTCCGAGCTTGGTCGTACTTCGGACACAAACATCTACACATTTTTGAAAACTAGTTTTAAACAAAGTTTTTATATTAAAGCATTAACAGTTTTAAACTGTAAGAAGCTTATAGCATTTTTAACAAGAAATCACAGGTTACCAATAGAGGTCGGAAGATGGAGGAATATCCCAACATCTGACAGAAAATGCACCCAATGTAATGATCTTGGGGATGAGTTTCATTTTGTTTTAGTATGCCCGTTATTTCATAATGATAGAAAAAAGTATATTAACAAATATTTTTACTCACGACCAAACATGCCGAAATTCATAGAATTGTTCACAAATGAAAATAAATGTAATATAAATAAACTGAGTGTATTCTGTAGTAAAATAACAGATTATTTTAAAGGGATAAACTGATAATTTCTGGTATATGTATTTAAATAATAAAAAACGACTCTGAGTGTAAATATATGTGTAAATATATGTACCAATACAACCTTTTTATTTGTGATAAAAAATATATATTTGATAATTAGTATACCGATAATAGAACACAGTCTTTAGTGTATTTCGTTAAGTTTCGATCCTATTTCAACTAAAGGCTGCGCTCAATGTCTTGTCGTATACTATTTATATTATTGAGCGTCGTAGACACAGCTTTCAATATTCGGAAAGGTGTTTCAGGCGATTTGTTCAATATCTACAAGTATGAGCACTAGTTAAGAGTTTGTTGTTGTTGTTTATTCAACTACTATTAAATTGTTGTCTTTACATAACATGTAATCACTATTGTATTATTACATATATAATTTTACAACATTAGCCATTAACAGTTATATATAGGTAAATGTCTATATATAAATATCTAAGTACATAAAAACAGACTTAATAAAACTGTTAAATCTATATAAATTATGATACCAAACAGATGACTTTCTGTAAAATAAGTAACTGAACTGTTAAAAATTGAATAAATGTAAACATTAATATAGTTAAAAGTGAATGTAATTTTTTTGACTCATGTACTATTTTTCTCAACTATCATTAATAATATGTAAATAGTCGTTTCCTATTAGTTCCGTCATTGTGTTATGTATTTATACATGTATGTTATTGCTGTAATTTGCTTTATCTGTTCACTGATTTGTGAAATTAAGCAGTTTGAAATAAAAAGTAAAGTAAAGTAAAAGTTACCATAATATTCCCTTAAACCACTGAACGGAATTCAACCAAGTTTAGGTAATGAATTTTCCAGATGATTAAAGCGACCAAGAACAATGAAATGTCACATACAGTAACAATTCAATTACACGATAGTTTTGCCCACATGTTTGCACTAACTTGGTATATATACGTACTCGTCTATGAAAGGTAAACAAAATATCCCGGGAATCGCACCTCCAGCATTGCTTTAAGGCGGAGGATTTTCGTTAATGCAGACGAGCGAATTGAGGTAGGTTCAACATTGTGGACGATATTTTTTGTATTTAAACTCTTTTTTTTCTCAAAAAATCGAAGAATGTCATGTGCTAGCCAATTGACCAAAGCGACTATTCTTAGAATTTGGGCATCGACCGTCTATGCATGTCTGAGAAATCCTTTCTGCCGTATGACATTGATGTTAGGGGAAAATCGCATAACACATATAGATGCTATTTATTAATATTCAGACCTTTACATTTATCTTGTGAATTTCGCAGCCATAGATATAGATGTGCAACTTTCTAGACACAAATATGGTAAACTGAAGAAGATTTATCGCAAAACATGTAAGTAAGTAATTTCTTTCTTTATAGACGTGCAACCTACATTGCATGCGTGTATGAAATAAGAACAAACTCAAGGCGGACATGCAAAATGATGCATATTTATGTTTTACTATCATATTATTACAATTATTGTCAACATCTAAATATCATAACTTACTTGAAAAAAAAGATAACTGACATGTCTGGGAATCGCAAGTTCGGCACTTGAACAAATATGCATAGAAGCTAAATTAAGTGAAACTCAATTAATTGAACATCTCTTCAATTATTTAAGCATCGGTCTAATTGAATTGAACATATGTATAATTCAACTGAAAATAGTTCTTATTCAGCTGAAGATGCTCTATTCAATTGATTTTTTTTTTCAAAGTCGAGAATGTCTTTCGCTAGCCAATGGATCAAAGCGACCGTACTCACTTCATCTTACCTCAAGAAATGTCATTACACATGTCCAATAACTCTGACTTTCATTTTGGAGAGTTATGCTAATTTTCATAAAACGTTAACCTGCAACCTAACCAAGCTCATAATAACTGACCATAACTTAAAAGGTATTTGACCTATTTTCATGAAACTTCACAAACATATTAAAAAAACATACCAAATGAATGTATTTATCTATGACCAATAACTCTGACTTTCATTTCGGCAGAGTTATGCCCCTTTCCATAAAACGTTAACCTGCTACCTAATCCACAGCGGGCCACCAAATCGCTACATAAAGGAAGCCGAATGTGTCAACTTAAATAATATCTTAATCTTTCGAAAATTGTTTTTAATCCAGTGCTTGAATCATGAATCTTTCATGACACGTCGAAGTGCTATACACTGTTGTTTTTAACTGAACATTTTCTGGCCATATTGTAATAGTACTTACTGGAACGCCAACTTAAAAGAGTCTCACTTGAAACATGAAAGGGCCAGCAGAGCTTATGGGATGGCGAGTTGTCCGTCGTCCGTCGTTCGTCCGTTAACTTTTACCTCGTTAAGACGATAGGGCCTTCACTTTACCAAACTTTAACAGATTGTTAATAACAATGAGAGCTCGAACAAGTTTGAAAACCAGCCAGATCAGACCAGTAACAGCGGAGTTATGGCCCTTGATTTAGTTAAAAATGCTATATTTTGCCCCGTTAAGACTTCATTTTTCATCCGATCTTTACCAAACTTTAACAGATTGTTAATATCAATGAAAGCTCGGTCACGTTCGAACCAGCCTGATCGGACCAGTAACAGCGGAGTTACCGGCCTTGATTTAGTTAAACAATGCTATATGTTGCCTCTTTAAGACGATAGGGCCTTCATTTTTCATCCGATCTTTACCAAACTTTACTTGATTGCTAATGTCAATGAAAGCTCCGGACAAGGTCGAAAACCAGCCAGATCGGATCAGTATAAGCGGAGTTATGGCCCTTGATTTCGTCAAAAATGCTATATGTTGCCTCGTTAATACAATAGGGCCTTCATTTTTTTTTATTAGTATTATATTTTTTTCGTTCAGTTTTTTTTTTTAAATATTTATTTTTAATTTTTATTTTTTATTTTTTAACCAGCCAAATCGGACCAGTAACAGCGGAGTTATGGCCCTTGATTTATTTAAAAATGCTATATTTTGCTTTGTTAAGATGATAGGGCCTTCATTTTTCATCCGATCTTTACCAAACTGTAACAGATTGTTAATATCAATGAAAGCTCCAAAAAAATTGAAAAACAGCAAGATTGGACCATTTACACAGGAGTTATGGCCCTTGATTTTCTGAAATACATGTATGCTATATTTTAACTTCATTAAGACGAAAGGGCCTTCATTTGGACGGATTTCAGTGAAACTTTTCATCAGGGATGATCAGTACCAGCCTAGTTGTACATATCGTCACCGTGTTCCGGTTGAATGATTTTGACGGAGTTATGTCCCTTTAATACAGAAACTTTGTCATGACTAGGTCTCCTGAACCTCTGGCCGGATTTAAACGAAACTTTTTAGCGATGATCAGTTCCAGGTCTAGTTGTACAAATCATCGCCGTGTTGCGGTTGAATGATTTTTGGCAGAGTTATGGCCCTTTAAAGGTTTTAATACACAAACTCTGTCTGGACTACTTCTCCTGAACCCCTCGACAGATTTCAACGAAACTTTACAGGGATGATCAGCACCAAGCCTAGTTGTGCATATCATTGTCGCGTTTCGGTTTACAGATTTTTGGCAGAGTTATGGTCCTTTAAATATTTTTGATACACAAATATTTTCCGGGCTAATTCTCCTGAACCCCTGGCTGGATTTCAACGAAACTTGACAAGAATGATCAGTATGAAGCCTAGTTGTGCATGTCATTGCCATATCCCGGTGTAATGATTTTTGGCAGAGTTATGGCCCTTTAAAGGTTTTAATAGTCAAACTTTGTCCAGATTAGTCTCTTCTGAACTCCTAGCCGGATTTCAACGAATCTTGGTGGGGATGATCAGTACCAAGCCTAGTTGCATCTGTCATTGCCGTGTTCTGGCTGAATGAATTTTGGCAGAGTTATGACTCTTTAAAGGTTTTAATACACTAACTTTGTACAGACTTGTTCTCCTGAACCTCTGGCTGGATTTCAACAAAACTTGGCAGGGATGATCAGTACCAAGCCTAGTTGCGTATACCATCGCCATGTTCCGGTTGAATGATATTTTACATAAATTTTATGTTTAGTCAGTAGAACGTCCACAGGCCCTCTTGGGCCTCTTGTTTTCCTCTTACTATAACTATTTCTCTACGTCCTAACGGAACGGTGGTGGCGGTCAAAACTATTTTACATAATGATATAACCATATAACTATATACACGGCTGATAATCATTGGCTTTACGCAGAAGTATCCCTACGTCACTTCCGAGCTAGTGACAATGGTAAAAAAAATGTAAACAATGGTGAGTATGTCTGCTAATTTTTCATTCCGCACGCCCCACTCCCTTAAAAACAGGCTTTAATTTGAAAAAAATCGGGGAATGGCAGTCTACGTAATAATGTTCATCCTTTGCTCTTGACCCGGAATTACTCCAGATAAATGCTTTATTTAAAGACAGGGACTTTTCTCCTGTGGAAGACTGTTGTGTGTTTACTCGTCCATCCTCAAAATCTGCCGAGTTTGACTAATTAATACAAACCAAAACAATTGTTGAAGCCATGGTTTCGCGCATATAATGCATTTATACAAACTATGCTAGTGGATCACGCTGTAGGTGGGAATTTGGAAAGAGTATGCCGCAATGAACAAGAGCTGCTGTCAAGCTGTAGACCTTGTGCCAATGAACGACTGACTTTTTATTTACCGTACGTCACAGGCTGGCATGACCATAGTAGAGAAAGAAGTATAAAGAGAAGAAGAGATGGTATTATAGTGTAGGTGTATAGGTGTATAGTTTTTGTATGAATGGTGTTTTACGTCATTGTTTAGCACATTTAGGCCATAGACGACGGTCGAATTCTTTTTGTGATAGAGGCAGGCCACCCCATTTTTGTGTGAGTAAAACCAGTACTGTATGCCCCCAGCCATCAGTTAGAATCGACGCTTTCTCAATTACAAGTTGAGCTCCCAGTGGGATTCGAACCCGCAGTGGTTAGAGGCGAGAATATATATAGTTAAGTCAAGGCCAGACTCTAATAACACACTATTTCTTTTTACTATTCTGTGCGTACATTTCGCTCCTAGATTGGGTCAGGTAGACGTTGCGTTGTAAACCTTCGTCTCTCACCGCTGCGTGTTCGAATCCCACTGGAAGCTCGACTAGTAAGTGAGGAAGTGTCGAATCTTACGTACGGATGGCGGGAGGTGTACAGTGCTGGTTCTACCCAGGTAAAGTGGGTGTCTGCCTCCACCACAAAAAAATCGACCGTCATATATAACATTACATGTGTTGAAAATGATGACGTAAAACACCAAACAAACAATATAGTTCGTTTCTGCAACACTGGTTTACCTAAATATGTCCTAACGACTTGGAAATTCTTCATCAATTTATTTATCCTCGTATTAGAGCACTGGGCATTTTAGCCAGCAGACCTCGGTTTTAAGTCTCATCCGAAGGACTGGCACTGGTCATTTTAGCGAGCTGACCTCAGTATTTAGATGTGAAATTCCTTTTTAAGTATTTCTATTATTAATCCAAATTCGGTCCTGGCTGGTATAGAACGCACGATCTCCAGAGTACTAAACCGCTAACCATTACACCACGGCCCTTGCACTGGGCAAAATGCCCAACAGACGTCGGTTTTAAGAACTGGTCAGGTGTGAAATTCTTCGAGAATTAGTCCAAATTCGGTCCTGGCTGGTATAGAACGCACGATTACAAAACCCGAGGTTCTAACCATTACACCACTGTCCCACATATGAATGAATGAATGAATGAATGAATGAATGAATGAATGAATGAATGAATGAATGAATGAATGAATGAATGAATGAATGAATGGTGTTTTACGGCACGTCGACACATAAACAGGTCATATTGTGCGCAAAAACTAATGAAAGATGAAGAAATGAAGTATTAATTAAAACTTAATGTAAATATATAAAGATGAAACTATTAGAAAATAAGGGATGATATGGTAGTAATATAAACTATATATGTAAATCAACAAATGCCCGTCAACGGGTGTCCCATGATGTCATGCGTTACATTTGATCGATTAAATGCATAAATACTCGATTTCGCAATAAGCTGGAGAATATGAAATTACACCTAAAGAGAAATGCGATTTAAATATATCATCTAAACGTATGATTAATATTACACTGGCCCTCGCCTCAGTGGTTTAGTTTCGATAAAGCATCATCAAAGTAAACTGACCAATCAGTGACAAGAAATCTGACACACCTCTAATTTCTGGTAGGTTATATGTTCAGGACTGGAATCCAGCAACCATTCTTCAAACCATTCTTTAGACTTGAGTTCAAGTACTCAAATTCCATTCACAAATATTCCCATGACCATCAAATATAAAAAAACATATGAAGTTGGTATGTATTAGTATGCATCATAGTTGTACATAGCAGCTTGTTATGAACGTTTGTTTATACTTAAACTTTTGGAAATATTTTTGGTTGAAATTTGCATACTTGGGCTTAAGTCTAAGAATATTCTCAAGAATAGTTGGTGAATTTCAAGCCTGAGTTTTCTTAAAAGAGGATTTTGTGTTGTCATTGTGATAACATTCTTAGAAACACCTACTTTAAGCAAATCGAATGATTATTTGCCGAGATATGTCTTACGAATACCAAGTACAATAGTTTCAAACTATCTGAATTGTCATACCAAAATGGCATTTATTGTCAATACACCATATTAAATATATCAAAGGTTTAGAACAGTCAGTGGACAATAATAAGATATGCATTTTAGGTACAATTAGGACGATGAATATGCCAATTATGTCTATTGTCATGCAACATTGATTTTTTTAATCAAATTCTTCAAAACTGGTGGTACCATACCTGATTATAGTAGCGAATACGAGTTCAATAATGCCAAAAATACCGCTAAAATCAAACTTGATACTAGCTGAACGCTACCAAGTCGAGTTTGAACGATAAGGAATAATATTTTACCCTTAACACATTTTTTTTCACAGCATCATATTTCAACCAAACCTGTTGTCATGCAGATTTAATTCATGAAAACATGTTGCATACATGCAATCCTACATGTTGATACAGAAAAACCATAGTTCAATTGCAAACACTTCACAAACACGTCATTTTAAAGACGAAAGAAAAAGAAACTCAAAATTACGGTTTTTATAGACATAATTGGACTGAAAACGCTCAACACTGTGGAAAACTAGGTACGAACCTGAGTGAGTCCTAATTACTGCACGTATCTCTTATAGGTATGAAACCACTAATTATTTTCCCCATAGACACCAATGTTAAAGTGTCACATATTAATGATTTGCTGCAAATTCAACTCAAGTATGGATAATATAGGAGTGTAATGTTCATATAGAAAACTAACTTTCCACTTAAAAAATCTCCAGAAAAGGTAGGGTCACAAGACATGTAAGAAAGTTCTTGTTTGTTTACTAAACAGGTCAAGGTTACAGCTGTTTTCATTGATGGTTGCTCACAAAGTGTCAGCATAGAGTCGAAATTTCGAAAATGTTCATCAGTGATCCAGTAAAACATATTAATACGCTTCTTGTACATACAACCACAAAATCGAATAAAAATTTGCAGTTTTCCCCTACTTATAATGCCCATTTCCATCAAAAAAGGAGGGATTGCTTTTTATTATAGGAACTACATTTGATACAGTTTTACATGTAATTAGTAGTGGTAAACCTTATAGACTCGGTCTTTATACTAGATATTCAACCAAGTTTACTGTTAAAATTAAGGTATTTACAGCGTGATTATTTTAAAACCATGCATATGTCATGCACATTTATGCACATTGATACGATATATATATACTTTCAAAATTAAATCTTGAAAAGTATCATCGTTTTTACTCAGTCAAAGATTTTTATTTTACTATAGAACCTCGTAGTAACACACATTTTAAATGACTTAGTGAAAACAAGAGTTGCGTGCAACATGGTGTCTCGCCTAAAGCGACAAGTCCATCAAACATATTTCAAGAGAATTTCATCTTGATAAAATCAAGAGTGCTATATGCCTATTAAGTGCATAAACTGATTATGAAAGCCATCCCCAAGAAAGTTACACATTTACAGTAGCATGTAAATTAAAGGTAAGATTTATATTCGGGTTTCATAATTAAGTCAACACACATGATCTACTGTAGATTATATGTTTAATACCAAGCTGCTATAAAAGATAGTGTTGTTCTGATTGATTCCCAACACTATTGAGAGATGCTAAACAGAGACTGACCCAGTGATCTTTCTTTCTTTCTAAGGATTAGAGTCCCTCTACCATATGAAGAATCCCCCGTTGGCTCGGCATCATGTTTGGACTGTCATCAATGTGGTGTGTCGGTTGTATCTGTGTGATGTGATGTCTGCGTCGATTCTATTGTTGATATGTTGATGGTTGTCGCTCTCGCTCTATGTAGTTGTCGCTGCGGCGGTGAAGTGCTGTCTGGAGTGGTGCTGGTCCTACATCCGCTAGGTGGTGCTGCTCTACACCCGCTACTGGGCCGGGGTCCCGTCTTTGGGCCATCCCGCCTCTGCAACCTGCGTCCCCGGAGGCCTAAAGTTCTATAGGCACGCAGGTTGCTGACTCCGTTGCTCCATGTACCTCGCCAGGCTTCCCCACGTTGGATCCGTTAAGCTGCCGAGTCGTCGGCCACACATTCCATATTTACATAGCCCACATATACCACACCAAACATTCGGGGGATTCCACATGCAGACTGCCGACGCTCAGCTAACTTCTTCACCTCGATGGTTGTTCCTGGCGATGTTCCATGGCGGGCGGGACAACGGAGACGACACCGATCTTGGTCAACAACACTGACTGGGTGTTGTCAGTCCCAGCAGTGTTGCAGTGCCTTCCCCACGACGTGCACGGGTCAGTGTCCACAGAGAAGTGACCCAGTGATGGGCTGTGTATACATTTATATAAGGCACAGGCATGCATGCACATCAAGTAACAGCCTTCTCATATTAATAGAAGTTTTTCAATCATGAATGTTTCCCACAATTGTAAAGAATTCCATTGATGAGCAGTGCTGAATTTCAGTAATAAATAGTCACCTGCTGTAACATAAACACATGCTGTTTATCTAAAGTTCATGACAACAGTTTCAGACAGAACCAGTTACACACTAATTACTTCCAATTTGAATCTGGCCATGGTTTTAAAGGGTATTCCAGTAATGAGACTGAGAATTATCCGTATTAAAGGGCCACTGTCCATAAACAAAACTTGATTAATCTCATTGACTATTCCCCCCCACCCCCCACCTATTTAAAGGGTATTCCACACACTGTCCATAAATAATTAATCTGATTGATTATCCCCCCCCCCCCCCCCCCCCCCCCCCCCCCCACCCACACACACACACACACACACACCGTGTCCATAAATAAAACTCTCTCTAAGAAATCACTCTAGTTTAAGGAGACATCTCTCTAGTTTAAAGAGACATCTTTCTAGCTTAAAGGGACATATCTGTAGCTTAAAGAGACAACTCTCTTGTTTAAAGAGACATCTCTCTAGTTTAAAGAGACATCTTTCTATTTTAAATGGACATCTCTGTAGCTTAAAGAGACATCTTTCTAGTATACAGAGACATCTCTCTAGCTTAAAGAGACATTTCTCTAACTTAAAGAGACATATCTCTAGAGTTTAAAGAGAAATCACTCTAGTTTAAAAAGACATCTCTCTAGTTTAAAGAGAAATCACTCTAGTTTAAAGA
The DNA here is from genome assembly GCA_037043455.1 of Cyrtodaria siliqua. Taxonomy (NCBI): domain Eukaryota; kingdom Metazoa; phylum Mollusca; class Bivalvia; order Adapedonta; family Hiatellidae; genus Cyrtodaria; species Cyrtodaria siliqua. The sequence goes on from JAWPHD010011961.1 coordinate 71,044, forward strand.
GACATCTCTGTAACTTAAAGAGACATCTCTCTAGTTTAAAGAGAAATCACTCTAGTTTAAAGAGAAATCACTCTAGCTTAAAGAGACATCTCTCTAGTTTAAAGAGACATACTTCTAGCTTAAAGGGACATATTTCTAGCTTAAAGGGACATCTCTGTAGCTTAAAGAGACATTTTTCTAGTTTACAGTCATCTCTCTAGCTTAAAGAGACATCTCTCTAGTTTAAAGAGTAATCACTCTAGTTTAAAGAGACATCTCTCTAGTTTAAAGAGACATCTCTCTGTAGAGAAAAGAGATATCTTTCTAGCTTAAAGGGACATATATGTAGCTTAAAGAGACATCTCTCTAGTTTAAAGAGAAATCACTCTAGTTTAAAGAGACATCTCTCTAGTTTAAAGAGACATCTTTCTAGCTTAAAGGGCATCTCTGTAGCTTAAATGGACATCTCTCTAGCTTAAAGAGACATTTCTCTAACTTAAAGAAACATATCTCTAGAGTTTAAAGAGACATCTCCCTAGTAGCTTAAAGAGACATATCTCTAGTTTAAAGAGAAATCACTCTAGCTTAAAGGGACATCTCTGTAGCTTAAAGAGACTGCTTTCTAGTTTACAAAGAAATCTCTCTAACTTAAAGAGACATTTCTCTATCTTAAAGAGACATATCTCTAGAGTTTAAAGAGACACCTCTCTAGCTTAAAGAGACATCAACGTCCGTCCGTTAACTTTTGCTTAAATGACGTCTTTGCATAAACCGCATAAACCGCTTGACATTAACCAAACTTCACATGCATGATCCTGAGGTCAAAGCCTCAATTTATACGAATTAGGTCCAAGATGGCAGCCATTACCATATATGGTCAAACAGCTTATATAGGGAACAACTTACCGGTAAAACAGTTTTTTTTCTCTGAAACCACAAGGCACATAGCTCTCATAAATTACATGTAGCATCAGCTTATGGTCTTCTATCAAGTTTGTTCAAATGGTGACCTTGGGGTCAAACCTGGCCCCGCCCCAGAGGTCACATGTTTTGCATAGACTTATAATCAACAGTTGCTCCCAACAAGGGTAGAGACAAGTAAATGTTGCATTTTGTTGACATGTTCCTTAAAAAAATATTATTTTACTGAAAATCATAAATATGCTCAGTGGTGCCATTGGTAGACCAGAGCGTAAGACCCTGTTCTAAAATAGTTTCTCATTACTATCAACATAACATGATATCATTTTTCCCTCAACAGTTATTTAATTAAAGATTCCATAGTTTTAGAAAGAAAACAATATATGCAAAATCACTCTGAAATAAAGTTTAAATGTACATGCTTTAGAATAATAAAGAACTCGGATTTAATAGCGGTTTGATGAATCCCAGCAATAATTCATTATTGTAACGTGTTTACCATTCTAGGGAGCTGACCCTGATCTGACCAGACAGAACCCACCTGTTCCGTCACCTTGAACTACATTTAGTTTTACAAGGTGATTATAATTCCTCCAAATAGTTATATGGTAAAGCAATACGATAGCAACAGGACACGCTTTTAAACACTTAAACATTTTCTTTTTTTAAGGCTCTTCAAGTAAATCACAGCTAATATTGACCTTCGTTTTTAAGGTCGACTAGTATTCGAGCTTTCATATGCTGTTTAACATTTGACACAAACACGTTGCATAAACCGACGGTTATTACCACTTTTAAACATGTCTTGGTCATGTGAAAATATATTCAAATAAGACACAAAGATCATTATATCCCACGTTTCAAGTTTCTATCTTTATAGAATCTTATTTTCAAATATGGTTCACACACTTTACTTTTATGTCTAAACAATGAAGGCCAAACTAACCAAATTTTGTAAAATGAGTTGTGCATCTTGAAAATTGTCACCGAAGGACCATTTTCAAAGATTTTAGATATGGTAACCTTGACATTCAGCTTTTATTAATATCGGAATATAAAAATGCCCATTTTTGAGGTAAAAGGACAGCTATGCTAAGGTTTGACCTGATAGCTTTTATAGTTGTCGCGTAATCAATGTGGTTGGGGAAAACAAATATAAAGCGAAATTAAAAAGATCATATCAACCAACATCCGTTGATATAAGTTGCTATCATAATTATAAAGCATTTGAATGTGAACACCGCCTCTATTAAAATACCACCTACTCTTAGACTATACACCATTTAAGTTTCCAAGTGTATTGTTGTTGTTTATTGAAAATGCACCTGTATTCAGAGAACAACTTTGCTTGTCCAATTAGTGGTCTCTTAATAAGTATTTGACTAAAATTCATTTCATCTGCCTATCTATATACATCAATCATTATATCTATGATATAATCCCATTACATATACAATAAAAAGTCTGTATTACCAACCCTTTAGGTAATACGAGAGGCGCCCCACTTATATTTGAGCACTTTTATTGTGTAACTGAATCAACTATCTTGAAATTCTCGCCGAATATGTTGATTGTAATGTCAAGTCTAATGATTCCATCGATCTGAAACATTATGACATGCACTATTATGTGCTTCCTAATGTTGCTGCATCCGCATTTTTAAAAAATGGGTAGAGAATGACATTTTGAAGCAAAATTCGTCAATTATGAAAATAACTGCAATACAAATTTTAACACAAATGCTTTTAAAATATCGTTAAAGGTTATAGTAATCCGATATGTCCATGCCTGAACGTAGAAAAGTGTAATATGCAATTTTTTTTAATTTGTCGATTTTCAAGATTTTAGCGAAAATGAACATAAAATTCAACTATGAAAATGACTTAATTTACGAAAGCGTCTAGTTCAAAACATTAACTGCAGGCATTTTTGTGACTTCCTCCGCTATAAAAAACAAGTTTCATAAGTTTCTCAAAAGAAAAGACAGAAAAATATATAACTTAAAATTTAGGGTCAAAACACACACATTTGCAAATAATGATAAAAATAATATATTTGTTTACCAAATATATCTTTATAAGGTATACGATATACATATATGATATAAATCAACAATAACTGTTCATGTTTTTATATCACAAAATATGATAAAAACAGTTATTTTGGTTAATTATAAAATTATCAGTAACACAGGAGCAAATTTTCCTATTATCTGTCAATGTTTTAATATTGCGATAAAAAGTCGAGCTTTTAATTCAGCATCTATATATTTGTCTTAAAATAAAGCATACGATCATATTTAAATTATAAACACAGGTTTAAACAATTATGATATGCATTTAGTGCAATTATTTGGTTTAAGGTAAAACTCCACGGCAACAGCAACATATAGGCTTCAAATTAGAAAATGGTGTACACCTTATTCAAAATGCAATTTAAAAAGGACCGCGTGAAATTGGATATTATTTTTAAATGCATACGTTCTAAATGACAGTTTCACATCATTAAATCACGTATTTTTTATGACAATCACTTCCGCTGAAAAAAACCACCTTAAACAAAAGTGTTCAAATATAAGTGGGGCGCCTCTCGTATATGCAATCAAATACGATATAGAGTCTATTACACTACATACCCTACCATCCAGCAACCCATCCACATATCCACCCTACCAAAATGGAACCACTCAACCTTTCAACCATCCATCCACTTATCCATTAACACACTACTTAGTCAATTTTATTTACCAACCATCCACCATCTCACCCTTCCAAAATCATTGTACCAACATATCTTTAACTTTTTTCATTGAATCATTATCATTGCATTAATATATTGTTGTATATTTATCAATCACTCAATCGTATTATCAATTTCAAACATTAATTTATTTTATTATTCATATCATCCTTATATATTATTGTTTTCCTATTTGCACAAGTTTATGTTCCTTCCTTCTACATGTTTCTCATGATTAAAGCATTGACATATCATAAGCAATGCTAATTCAATCAAATAACAAGATGAATTATAGTTATCTGAAGTTTAGACCTTTGTGAATGCCCCTCATTGTGAAGATGGTCAATCAAACCTGGAACAAAAACAATTAAGGTAAGCAAGTTTTAGGCCAGGTCAATGAGGCCAGGCTAGTTAGGCCAAGCCATGTTTCAGTGTATGCCCATGATAACTATCATTTTTTTTATTTCTGAATGACCCTCACAAGGTGTACAATTCCGTACAGCTGCATTGTCCCATGAGAGAGGTGCTAACCTTAAAGGCCGGGGTCACACTATAAAAGCTGGGCACACTGAAAAATGGCTACTATCACTGACCACTCTAAGCTATCTACAAGCAAAGCACCAGTGGGGATTTTTTCAAAAGTTTAATAGACCTACCCCACACATTTTGTTAAAACTTGGCATGAATGTTCTTGAATGTTTGATGAATATTCCTTGTGAATTTGAAAGCACTGTGACATTTGTGAGTGTTATATCTAAAAAATCGTTTTTGAAAACTGTTGTAAAATTCAAATGTTCCACCACTGGTGATTGACAGTTGATGAAAGGTCATCCCTGTCTGCCAGCCAACTAGAGTTGAGATGCTGGAGATTTTCTTTCAGCTGACATATGGTGGGGAATAAAATACTACTACAAATACTACAGTGTTTAGATGTACAGTACATTGACATCTTCACAGGCGTCATAGATATTATGGAAAGTTATATTATTTTTTCATAAATATTATGTGCATAGAGATTATAAAATCTCATGTGCATGTGTCCGGACTCAATTATTCCCATAAATGACCCATGCTGGGAACACTTGGCAAATTTGGGACCATTGCCTGACCATTTCTAAAACACACGTTGGCATTATATATCCCTTCTATGTCATACATAACTCCGGAAGCATTTGTCATTCCAGATGCCCTATTTTTCTGTTTTTAATCCACAGTTTCTTTCCTTAGCCTCGTCCGTCGGATGGGGACGTAAACCGGGCGGTCCCGTGTATCGGTCTATCCTCCGAGCACGTTAAAGAACCATAGGAATCTATTCGATAATATGAGTAGGGCAGGTTCCCGGATTCCTATGTATCCTTCCCCTCTCTCTGGGGCGGCTCTAAATAACCTATACTGTGTTGATGAGCCATTAAACAACATTCAATTCAATTCAATTCTCTCTCCATTTGAAAGTTAATTAATTTGTTAACGCTTACCATTGTATATGTGTATATGTATGGAAATCTCGAAAGAGGAAATAAAGTGTATGATCTATCTATAAGCTGACTGCAAAATAAGGTGATTTGACAATTTATTTTATTTTACATAATGTTATTCATTGTAAGGTAGTGTTACCAGCTGAGAAAGTATGTGGTAATAATTAATAATATGGGTGCATTAATATCAAATATCCCATGCTGATAATATTTCCTCCAGATTAGAGGACCAGTACTCTATGTGTGATGTCTATGAGAGAGTAAGTGGTCTGGTGTAAGATGATGTAAGAAGTCAGAAGTATGTCAGACAGCATGAAATAAAAACATTATTAATCATATAGCATTATTAAAATTGTATTTGTGCATATTTAATTAAAGTCGATGGTGTATATTCAAAAATAGTTGTATGACTTTATTATATAAAATAATGTTATCAGTTCAGTTTGCTGTTAGAATCTTCATTTCTCCTCCCAGAAATACAGAACTGACCGGCATACACTGAAACATGGCTTGGCCCCATTAGCCTGTCCTGGCCTGGCTTGGCCTGACCTAAGATAAATTGGTCCTTTGGGGCTAGTTTAGGTCAGGCCAAGGAGTCATGGGTTCAAAACTGGGGTTAATGTTTGCGTATCCAAGGTCATTTATGTTATTTCCACACGGTCATTGGCTCACATTAAAGACCGGATCTCAAAATCTTCAATAACCGTACGGTAGGCCATTAAGCAAATTAGGCACAGTAGGAGTGGCTTATCCACTGGTCAGTTTGTGCTGTTTGTAAACATAAACACATGTGGTATGGTAGAGCAATAAACTTCAGTGTGGTGAATTATGTAAACCAGAGATAAAGATGAAGAGATAATCATTCTAAGCACTTATCTATTACCTATCAATAAGTGGAATTATAAACTTACGAGTGTGTCCCTATTTAACTCCAATAAAACAAATAATCACAACTTTTTCCCCACAAATAACTCAAATTTTATAGAATTTTTTTTGTATACATTTATAAAGTGTTCACCAGGGTTTGTTCAGGCAATAAACTATTAATTAAGTTTCAAAATTATTTCTGGTATCTGTTTTAATTTTTGTTAATATATAAGCATTGTTTGCATTGTTGAGGAACAAAAAAAACCACTTGCAGTTTCAGAAGAGCAACTTGAGACATAATTTAAAGGATAACCTCAATCTCAAATACATAATTTATGTAGCTCCTAGAACAATTGAATGTTGTTTAACGGCTCATCAACACAGTACAGGTTTTTTAGAGCCGCCCCAGAGAGAGGGGAAGGATACATAGGAATCCGGGAACCTGCCCTACTCTTATTATCGAATAGATTCCTATGGTTCTTTAACGTGCTCGGAGGATAGACCGATACACGGGACCGCCCGGTTTACGTCCCCATCCGACAGACGAGGCTAAGGTAAAGCGTCTTGCCCAAGAACACACCGACGGAACTCAGTGGCACCACGGAGGATTGAACCCGGGGCCTCCGGTTACAAATCCGCCGCGCTACCGACTGCGCCACGCCTCTTGGAGAGAGAAAAGAATAATGACATAAGGTCAACGTATAAAGTAACTATAGTACTATAATTATATGTTTGATCGGTATACACACACGTACGCACGCGTACGTACGTACGTAACCACGCACGCACGCACGCACAAACGCACATGCATACATACACACGCACATACCTGCAAATACGCGTGTGCACATATATACACACTACCTATATACAAGCATGTGAGCCTTAATATTAACAAACACGTACATATACAAACACAAAGATAAACTGTATATATATTACTATTTCTTGCCGAAACGAAATACAAGGAACTAGTTACATATATACAAGCCCTACAAGTGAGTATTAAAATAATAAAAAGATAAAATAATAATAGTATATAATTATATGATTTTTAAATTTGTTTAACAATAACTGTTGCTTGTATCAAAGTTCATTAGACCAAATAAAATAATAAGTTTGGTTACTGTTTCCTGACCGACCCTGTTTTTAGGGGCCGACTCTAAACATTGTATGACCCCTCAAAAAAAAAAAATTTTACGTTTTGCGTTTTATGTTTTCTTTTCTCCTTTTTTTATTCATTTTTTGTTCATGTTCATTAAAGGTCTTTATCATGATCCCTGCATTGTTTCAGGTGCTATCTCGCTCGCATCAAAAGAGCAGTGGCAGAAAAACAATAACGTGGCTCCAGCGTAAATGGAGTTTCTACGATAGAATTTGCAGCAACTCTGCAGTTCAGGAGAGAAGGTTCTAGGCCCATTTTCCATATTTTATCTTGATGTACATGGAAGATGAGCCTGGCATGTTCATGCCTGTTAGGCGCCATATAACCTTTTCATGTGTTGAAAAAACCCTTAAAACGCCTTAAAACCCCAGTTCAATTCAATTTTTATTTTTTTCTATCAGTTCTGTAATAGGAACCACACATACTTTTATTTGGCCTTATCCCGAAATGACATTTTAATCTAGGGTGTCAGAGAAATGTATGCAGTAGCATTTTTACATGAAATAGACAATACATGCTATTTCAAATGATTTCAATAAATAGTAATAATCTTTATTTCCTTCATGCAGCATATATAAACAATTAAAATGTAGTGAACATTTTAGAACGAAGCATATCATTCATTAGTCTCTGTCACCCAGACGTACGCAATCTGCGTCACTTAGGAGTGAGCGTAGCAAAGGTGGGCATGCGGCTGGGTGATAGAGACTAATCATTCATAAATATTATTGGACTATTTGCTTGACCCAGGACATTTGGAGGCTTGATATTGGAACAATGATCAGTGATGTTATATAATTATGAAATTTGAACCCTCTACTCTATAGGACAAAAAAAATAAATAATTTAACGCACATTTTAACACAGTTTTTGAAGACGGTACATGTAATTAAGTGGCATTGACTCCGACCTATGGTCAGCTGGAGAGCTGGAAGTTATTGGAATTAAGACGAACAATGACAAGTGTGTTATATATGAAAGTTGAACACTCTGCTCCAAAGAATAATTTTTTTAAAGAATTTAACGCACTTTTAACACATTTTTTTGGGCGACGGTACATGTATTTAAGAGGCAACTGACCTTGGCACAGGGTCAGTTGGAGGGTAATACGTACTGTAATAAGAACAACAATAACCTGTGATGTCATATATGAAATTTGAACACACTACTTCAAAGGACTACAAAGTTATAAGAACTTTAACGCAAACCTTAACCAAAATCTTAACCAAAATCTTAACG